>JBBPDI010000029.1:26255946-26269034 GCA_037974545.1 Cucumis variabilis | reverse complement strand
TATATGCTTATAATTCATAACAAATTTTTGGATTTTAATAAATATTTTTCCTTAAATATTGCTAAAAGATTTTCAACCATTAGATTATGAAATCTAATTTCGTGTGATTTATATTTTTAATTATTTTAAATTTTTTTTATTAGATAATACATGGTTATTTTAATTTATATTTTAAATTGTACACTTATTTTGATTAATTTTTATTAAAAAAATTAATTTATTGTGCATCTTTTATTAAAACAGTCTATTTTGCCAGTAACATTCAAATTCGGTAAATTTTAACTAAATTTGTTATTTTGTTCGCTGGACAAGATTGCAACACCTTCCTCTATAATAATGATATATATATATAAAGATTTTTTTATTTGTTATATTTTAAACAATTTATTAAATAATACATAATATATATTTTTAATTGCAATTTAACTTTAATTTTAATATATATTTTTAATAAGAATTTGAATTTAAATGTTAGGATTTAATTATGAGGTTTTATTAGAGAAAAGAAAAGAACGAGATTGAGAGAGGGGCGACCGACAAGAGACAAACACAGTAAGAGAGAATTTTTTTTTTTCTTGCAAACAAGAGAGGAGCTCAAATGAATCTCAAATGTATGGAGAATTCATCGATTTGAGTGGACGAACTCACTAATGTATATCTTGCTATGATGTATATAAGTTTTGAATTCTACAGTATAATTTCATGATTTCATATTTATTATAATATTAACAATACTCCCCTTTTCAACTCGAAGATTTGGCTATTGCTCTTCCACAAGTGTAGGGCCAAACTCTTGGATTGAATGTATCTCAATTTGCAATTACCCATTTCAAATGAAATGTTCCTTCCGGACCTTGAAATAGATTTTAAATTTTGCATTCTTGAGGCGGAGCTTCCCATTAATGACAACTTTTTTAATTTTTATGTTTTTTGGGAAATTTTTATGTAGTATATGTTATTTAAATTACAGTGTATTTGGGGTTTAGGTGAATAATTGTACTTTTCATATTAGGTAAGGGCATTTGAGGAATTGTTTCATTTATTTATTTTTCTAATTGATATGTTTTGCTATTCTAACAATTTAAAATTATTTTTGCTATTTTTCCAAAGCAAAACTAAGTTGCTATTATTCTCTACAACCCCAAAAAAACAAATGATACTATCAAATGGAGTGTAGTAATAATATTAAAAATTAAAATTAGAACTTTGGAAAATTAATAATGAAAATTATGACTTCGGAATCAAATGTCTGGCTGTTTGATGTTGTTTGGGGATTCTGTACCAGACTTCAATTTTTTAACTTTATTAATTTTCATGATAATAATAAAAAAATTTAATATTTAATAATAATAATTTTGAATATAGCTACGCTACCATTAATGGTCTGATTATAAATATTGCATAACGTTTCAAAATAAGCATGACCCGTGAAAGTCAAGTATATTTAGTCAATAATTATGATTGTCTTCCTATGATAGACATGAAATATTTAAACTGATTTTTTATCAAAAGAGTTTTATTTTTAAAAAAACATTTTTTCGGCAATCGAAATAAGTCTTCTAGTTAAAGTGATGAACCAAAAAAATGTATATTTAAATCTTAATTTTGTATGTTAGGTACAATCACGTGTCTTAAAATATTAATTATATGTCAAATATATTCAAAATTTTAAATTTTTGAAATGAGATTCATATTTTCCTCGTACAAAAAATGATAAAACAAAGATGAAAATGAAAGTTTTAATAGATTCATTTATTTTTATTCTTTGAACAAAAATATGCTATTTTCCATTTTTTAATTGGGTAAACAAAAAATTCTTTTTTTTTTCTTTTACACATGCAAATTCTATATTTATTTGCTCGAGACAGAAATTTCACTAACTATTTAATACTTAAAATTATAAACAAACTTTTACTCTTGAGTCAAATCAATTCAAATTATTTTAATATTTAATTTATTAAACATTTTAAAATAGAGGTGAAAGTAGTGGTTTAGTTTTGAGAACTAAAATAAAAAAAGAAAAATAATCTTAATTAGTTATTTGTTATTAATCAAACATTTATTTTAAATAAATAAAAAATAAATGTTAATATAGATTATTTTTGTGTGATTTAGATGGGTTTACAATTAAGTGGTAAAAGAAAGATGTGAAAGAATTGATGAAAGTAAGAGAGAATGCACAACACAATAAAGAAAGTTTTTTTTTATTTTTTTATTTTCACGTATAAAAGAATGGAAAAATATGAAAATTCTTAATTTACCCCATTTTTTAAGCTTATGATTTTACACCATGAGCCAAACATGAACTTGACAATTCACCTAATGCCAAACCAAGAGGCAGCCAAAACAACATTAAGGATGTGGAGTCATCTCTAATTTATTGTGGTTGAGAGGTTAATTAGGTTAACCATTGCTATCATGGAGGAATGGATTGGTCATTCATGGCGACCATCTCTTTCGGGACACCAAAATGTTGTTTCATAAGATTAATTGTTGACGTTAAACCAGCTGGACAATTTGGTCAATAATTGATAAACATTGCTTTATGATAGTTGTTGGATTCGTTCATATACTCAAATTAGATTATAAACGTAATTAGACCTTTGTCTATTGCTTTGGGGTTTTAGGAAGGGTTATAAAAATGTTAATTGGATTCACAAGCCATTAATATTAACTTTTTCGTTTGATACCTTTTTCTTTTATAGTTTGATTATTTTAAAACGATCAAGAAAAATAGTAGAGGCGTCCATTTAATCTAAAAGACATTTTAGTTTTTACAAATTATGAAAATTAAACATTTTAGAAGTCGTTTGATGACTACTTGATTTTTGTTTTTAAATATTAAGCTTATAAACACTCTGTTCTATTCCTAAAACCTTGCCTTGTTATCCATTTTTTACCAATGTTCTAAAAAATTAAGTTAAATTCTAAAAACTTAAAAAAAAAAATCACATTCTTTTATAAATCAAGAATTACATTATTATTATATTAACAAATTTTGGTTAAAAACCCTAACTCTTGTCATTAAGAAAAATGCAAATCATTTTAAGAATGTAAATTTAAAAGCAAAATATTTAAAACGAAATGAATACTGGATGATACCTTAATTACGTGTTTGTGAATATAAAATATTTGTGAGAATTAACTATTTTGTTAAAATTATTTTGGTAGTTGTGATTTAGGTTAATTATTTTTTATATTTTTTTTCAAAAACTAAGAGGAGAAAAAGTTGTGGTGGGGAATCTAATCCTATCTGTTAGAGAATTTGGTGGAGATAGAAAAGGGAGGGGAGGATGAAGAGGTTGATGATGATGATATTTAATTCATTCTCAACCTCATAATTTCTTTCACGTGATGTTATTTTAATTCACACACTTCTTAAATCTCTACAACTTTCCTAGAAAAAGTAATACTTAGATTCAACCTATTGTGTATTACTTTCCATCTAAAAGAAAAAGAAGTATATAAATACAAATTTTTAAAACTTATGACCCAACTCTTATTAGATGTCTTGAACTCAACTTCAACACAAGTCAGAAATAGTAGGAAGAAGTGAAAATCAAATTCTCTTTTTTATTTCTCAAAAAGCTATACGGAATGGTCCCTAAGAGTTAATCGGACCCAATAGAAGTATAATAATGTGGCCGTATGTTAAATGATTTTCTCTTCGTCTTCCCCCAACATATCTTCCGCCATCCTTCGTCGGTAATTAATGTCATTCGTCTGTACCTCTTTCTCTTCCCTTTTCTGTCATTTTCTTTACTCTCTGCAATACCAGACGGCACACACCCTTCCTATCACCCAATTTTGATCATTATAAATTATTCAAAACAATACAATTGGGAAACATACGCTAATTTTTACAACTCCAACTTCATAGTGACATAAATTAATTATTGAAACAAAATTACAGAACCAAATTACTTGATATTACTTAGAAAGGATTAGATGAACGTTGTTGCTGATTTCATTTATCCATCCCTGCCAGGCTGCCATAACTATTTTGTATTTGGTAACAATATTTAAGTGCTTGGGCCTATTCAACCCTTTGTTGAGAAAACAACTTACAATTTTTCTTTTACTACTTTTTGGCTTCTCTCAGTAAAAAAATGGGTTTATTGCTAGTCTTAAGAACTTAAGATTTTTTTCTCCTTCTACAGAAATGAAGAATATTAAAAGAGTGCCCATGACCAAATGAGATAAAGAGAACTGAGATTGGTTCCTCCTCAAGTTAGTTTTAGTTCTAGAATTAGAGGACCCGAAAAAAAAGAGTGGAAATGAAAAGAAAAAAAGTCATGTGAGAGAACCAATTTGGTATATATAAAATTAATTCTTTTGCCATCTCATTGTTAGGTAAAGGCTACATCATCCATTGTAAGGTCAATTAATAGTCAGGTAACTGTAGGGATCATTTAGAATGATTTTCAAAACTTTTAAGAATTAAAGTGTTGCTTTTGAAGAACAAATGGACATTATATTAAACACAAATTTCAATGACGAAAAGTATAATGTATCGAAAAGAAGTCATTTTTGTACCTAACTAATACTAATCATTTCAATCACTTTTTTGATTGTACGGAGTCCAAAATTTAAAGTAGGGAGCTATCAGAATAATTACCAAAATATTGTTATTTCTAAAAATATTTATCACAATATTGTTATTTATTTATTTGTTATATAAATTGTTAAATAAAAGTGTAAATTATTATTTATTTATTTGTTAAATTTGACCGGACCCGTAGGAATATTATTAATTTGTTCCTAAAGTATCTCCTTTCTACTAACAATTTGTATTTATTGTTGTTCCTTTTTCATTTATTTTTTTAAGAGGAAAGAATGTGATTGTTTTTTTTAAAATTTATTGATCAATTTAATAAATCAAATAAAATTAAAATAAAATATTAAAATTAATAAAGTATAATGTAAATTAAATTTATTTTACAAAATTTTTAGAGATTCAACCTCCCATTTATATTTCTAAAACAAGAAGAATGTGTGAATCAATAACATATATAATAGTTGTAGATATATTAATCACTAACAGTTTTATTATATGTTTTTTTGAATCTTATTCACCTAAAGTTTGTTTGAGAAAAATTATTATGATTATTTTAAACAAATAAGTAGAAGTTAATTTCAAATAACTAAACAAATTTAATATAGCATTTTATAAAAATTAAAAAAATAAAAAACATCAGCCTAAAATTAAAAACAAAATATGACTATATTTGGTTTATTAGTTGTATAGAGATTAAAATTTAATATTTAAAAAGTATATATACTAACACCGAATAAGATCCAATATTCCAAAGTAAAAGAAATCAAGAGAAAAATTATTTTAATTTGTTTATTTAGTTTTATTATTATTTTTGTAAGTTGAAAACTATAATTGGAAGGACATTAGTGAAATATAATAGATAACCTCTAGCGATATCGATAGTTAGAAAGACAAAAACTTATAATTTGTAATTTTGACCGTTTCCAAGATTAAAAAATTACACATCCAGATTTATTATTTTCCAAGTTTCACATTGTCAAATTTTCAAATGCATAAAGAATCATATTTTGTTCCATTTTAAACGAAAAAAGGTTGGAAACAAGATAAGTACTGCAGAGAAGAATACACATATCACATCAAACATTTTAAACAACAAAAAACTCATTTTTAGAACATATCATACATATAATCATCAAACATTTTAAACAACGAAAAAATATTTTTTAGAATAAAATACTAATACAATTGATTCAGTTGATAAAAAAACTTACAAATTTTAGACGGTTCTACTATTGTCGTTCAATTTGTTTTTTCGATTCAAGACAACGAAACTACACAAAAAGTAAATAACACGAGAATATAATATTGTTTGTTATATATAGATATGTCCATGGGGCGGGGTGGGGCCAGGGGTGACACTTCCCGTCCTCGCCGCCTATCTCATTCTCCATCCCCACCAATTTTCCTACGGGGAACAGGACGGGGATTTCCCGTTGGGATTGCACGGGGATCGAGTTCCTCATGAAAAAATATTCTTCGTTTTTTTTAAGTTTAATCTCATTTTTCAATCCACAACTTGAGATGTATATTCATTTTTAATGTTGTTTTATTTTTGATAGAATATAATCAATTTTCTTATTTAAAATCATTAAAATGTTAAATTCTAGCTCATTGTTTATAAAAATAAAAATTCAACACTATTAAAAGATACATTATATTTAGAAATCCATGCATAAAACTAAAAAATCTATACAAAAAAAATCAAAGATAAATTTATAAGTATTCTAACAAAGCTTTCAATTATATCTTAAGGCATAACATATACATATACAAGTTTATAACATAAAAATTGGAATTAGAAAAAAAAATAAAGAAATGAAATAAAGAAAATAAGTAAATGAAGAATATCAAAATATGTTTTTTTTTTTAAAAAAAACTTTTACATATTATTAAATAAAAAAATATATATTTTAATCAGGGCGGGGATGGGGCCAGGGTCAGTATCGGGGAATGTATTCCTCGTCCCTGGCCCCATGTTGCCAATGGAGAAAATTTTTTCCCCACTCCCTTCCCCATTTTCGTGTATTTGGAGATTCCCCGTCCCGTTTGGGGCGGGTCCTCACGGGTTAAATGAACATAAAACGAGAAAAATAGACTTGTTCGTCCTTTTTTTAACTGCTACAAAATCTACAAATATAATATAAAAATATAGTCAAAATATATCTAAATAATTTAGAAAAAATGAATTTAACAAAAATAAATAATATACCTTGTAGTGGAAAGATATAGATTTTTATAGAAGAGGTGGAGATTTTCCATATTTTCAAGTTTAAAATATTACTTTTGTCTAGAATACCAAATGATTTTAACAAAATTCTAAAAGAATTATTAATATTATTATTTGTTGTATTTATTTATGAGGTATTTATTTTGTCAAGTTATACTAATATTCTACATTTGAAATTTCAAATTTTAACGAAAAATATTTATTAACATTATTATTCACGTGTGTGTTTTTTAATTATACAAAAAAATCCACTCTTAAAATTTGGTATATTTTTTTAAAAAAGAATAATTTTATTTAGAGGATCCAACTGATTTTGTAGTGAAATTTTAAAAAAAGTATTAACATTATATTATCATGTGTTTATTAATTTATTTTATCAATTATTAAAATATTTCTAAAATTTGGATTTTTTTAAATTACTAAAATTTAGTTTTTTAGAAAAAAATTATATGAAAAATTTAAGAAAAATATAAAAATTTATATGAAAAGAAAAAGAAAAATATATACGAACAATTAAAAAAAAGGAATAAAATTTATATAAAAAACTAAAAAAAAAAAGAAAAGAAAACATCGGAATACTCACTAAGAAGAGAAAAAGGAGTTGAGAAAAAAAAGAATTGGAAAGGAGAGAAAAACAACAATATTTTCGTAAATAGTTTTAAAAGTACAATATTCTCGTAAATAATTTTAGAAATAACAATATTTTGGTAATTAATCCATTAACTGTATATATCATATTTTTATAAAATTAGCTAAAAGTTAGTATTGAACTTACCAAAATTTTTTTTGTGATTGAGACAACAAATTTTCTTTTGATGAGGGTAAGTTGTTTGGCATTATGTTTTTGGTGTATTATTTCTTTGTCGTATTACTTATTTTCTTCATAGTTTAATAATCCTCTCTTACTATCTTCTCTTTTATTTTAAAATTATTTTGGTATCTCTGACAAATATTTGAATGATTCTGTGGGACAAATAAATCTCATAATATAAAAAAATGATTTCCTTTTTTAGTTCAAAAAAAAAAAAAGAATTATCAAAGATTTTGAGACCCAATTAATGATTTTTTTAAAAAAATTATTTTTATAAACAGTTGTATTCTAAAAAACCATGTTAAGTTTCAAAAACTGAAAGTAATTTACACAAATTTGTTTTTTATTTAAAATTTGAAAATTCAAATATTTATTTTACGAACATAGATACTTTCGTTTTAAAAATGGAAAGAAAGAAGAATATATTTAAAAGAAGAATATTTCTTCTAAATAATAAAATTAGTTATCAAACAAGACATAAAAGTTTGGGGTGGATTGTTTATATGAAAAGTTATAAATGTGCTTTCAAAATTGCTTCAAACAATTTATGAGATCTATAAATTTTAGCTATTGTAGCTACTATATTTTGTTCAATTTAGACTCAAAAATAAATTTGATGACACACGTATATGTCATTCGTGTAAACAGCGTTAAACCTGAAATTGAGGGTTAATTTGATCAGTTCCCATATAAACTAATCATGCTGACACCAACAAAAAAAGTGTCGAGATAGAAGACTTATCGTGATGCTTTTTGTCAACACTCATTGTTCGATGACAAATACGTTTGACAATGAAACTGAGAGCTATCCCAACAGCTTTGGACATCAATAGAAGGTTCTTTTTTGTAATATAGCCTCAAAAGTTTTCATCTTTCACTATTAGCTTTGTGTTTGATAATTTATTTTAATAGGTTTTCTCAATTTTTTCAGTCCTCTTTTAACTTCGCTTTTTCTTGCACATCCAAACCATGGATTCTTTTGAACTTTTTCGATGAAATCTCGACTAAGATGAAAATGAAGAGATGGAGATTATATGTAAACTTTTGTTAAACTGTAAAATTTGATTCATAATAGATATTAAAATTGTTGTATTTTATAAAATCTTTCATTGAGAAAAGTATCAAAATGATTTGTAGAGAGAAAAAGAAGGATTAGTGTAGTAAGAAGAATTAGCAAAAAGATTGATGAAAAAAATAATAATATATTTAAAACGTGTTGGAATACCTCAAAGTTTTATATGGTGCTCCGAAAGACATAAATTGTAATGCATATATATTAGTACAAATTAAAGTAGATTGTTTTTTTAATATTTAATTAAGAAAGTTAAATATGTCTAAATGTCGTGTAATAAAAAAAGAAATAAAGAAAGCAAACATAATTTCATTGCATTAAAACACCACCTAACATGTGAACTAGGAGATCGAAAAGTCATTAGTTCAAATCTTTCACCTCTGATTTGTACTATAAAAAACAACTAAAATTGTAAAAGCGAAATAATTTATTTTCGTCTTTCTAACACTAAACCGTTTTTTCATCAAATTACTATTCAATAAATACCATAAAAAATTCAAAGTTATAAGCGATTTGAAATTTAAAACGTTATTTGATTAAAATTTTAAATACTATATATATATTTCTGTTATAAAACAAGAAAAAAAAACTAAATAAGGAGAATGAAACAACCAAAGAGAAGAAATAGGGAAGGGAGAAAGTAGAAAACAATTGAACTCAATTGTGGTGTGTCTTACAAAGGCACCACATACTTCGATTTATAGGACATCTCATAGTATATGTTACACTGTAGAATTTAATGGGATGAATGTTACAACATGGAATAAGTGGAGAGTTATATGGAATAAATGGAGAGTTATAGGAAGATTAACAGCATAATGTAGGTTATGGATATCTACATAATTATATTTATAATAATTTCAAATTTATATATTTTAAAATTTTGTTTAAAAATAGGAAAAATAATATAAAAACCAAATGAACCGTGTTTAACAATACCGTCTAAACAATAGGAAGAAAAAAAATGGTTATGTTAGTCCAATGATTAGGATGCCATTCTTTGGTACAAACTATATTATGATTCAGGGCTAGTCAATCGTCACACTTTGGATTAGATTATTAAAATTTAGATGTCGGTCCATCACCATCAAATTTTGGAACAAAATATTACTATTTAGGGATCGGACCCAATCATCTTCATATACACATCGACATGGTCATAATCGTTGAGAGCATAACGAATATTTGCAGAGATACCTGAACTATAAGAGGACCAACTTCAGAGAATTAGGAGGAACTAAAACATCAAGACGTTTAGAGTCGACGATGATAACTAATTCAAAATCGACAACATCCGAGTTATTAAACTCGTTAGCTTTTTTAAGTTTTTAAATGAATGAAAATTAATAAATTATTATAATAATATAAACATTCTAATTTTCATTTAATTAATTTTCAAGTATAAACAACACTAAAGAATAAATGCGTAACTTTTCAACGATACATTTTCATTCCATATTAATTATATAAAGCATATCAACTATAAAAATTAAATTCTCACCTAAATGGATAATTGTAAATTAAGAAACCTATTACAAAATTTCCATATTAATGTAAATGGATTATACAGATGAAATAAATTGACAAAATAGGAAATTAAAAAATTTAATATTAATAATATAAAAAAAAGACGAGTGTTTAGCACATGTCCACCAATAAAAAGAAAAAGAAAATGGACGAGTGTAACACTTCACCAATAGAAAAATTGAACTAACATATGCCCAAATACTTTAAAACACTAATATTTTACTAATTGGTTTAAACAACAACAGTTGGCAAATTTTTCCTAAACTCAACTCCACATTCTTTTGTTGATATTTTCAATAAGTTTATAGGTGGGGGTGTGCCACTTATAGTTGGAAAAACAAGCTCCACAAAAATCAACCTCACTCTAATGTTAATGTGGTACTCTTGATAAAGTCCCCACGAATAGGTCAATGTTTTATTTAGCCTTTTGGTTTCTTTCAATTATTTTGATTCCAATCAAGATTGGATTGATACCTTATAATCATTACTACTAGCTGTTATTTTAAAAAAAGAATGGAGTTGTGGAATATAAAAACAAAACATAATGTGATGCATACAAATCAAATGAAGAAAAATATGTTGAGAAAAAGTAGAAAGAAAGACACGTGAATGGCTTACACACGAGAAAGATTGATACACCTATTTGTTTTGTTATTTATTTATTTATGGGACAGTTACAAATATGGCAAAATAAGTTATAATAATTAAATCTATAATACACATACTTTATTATTTGTAAAAATGGAAAAAACAAAGCCCAACCCACACATCAAGAGGTAAAGTGTCACAAATGCTCTCGTTACTAATATACGTTTGATACACCTAATAACCCTTGATACACCTGATACATTTGATTGATACACTTGATGAACTTGATACTTTTTGATACACCTGATACCTTTTGATACATACCGAAACATCTTGGTACATATAATAATACTTCTCGTCACACTTGATTCTTCTTGATACACTTGATACCCGTTAGGCCTTGATAGTTTGATACACTTAAAGACTTCACTTATAAGTTTGATACACCGCTAATAAACTTATTATGCTTCATTGGTACACTCAACAAATTTGATACCTTTGATGTACATGATATGTTTGATACACCCGATGCACTACAGATACACTTAGTATTCTTCATTTATACATTTGATTGATTAAATACACTTGATATGCTTGAAGTCCTACTTATACATTTGATATGCTTGAAGTCCTACTTATACACTTGATATACTATTGATATACACTTGTAAACTTGATTCATATACTTGATAATGATTCACTTTACTAATATGTTTTAACAATATATTGTTGATATAATTGATAATGATACACTGAGTTACTTCATTCATATACTTAATAATACTTTAATGAACTGCATAAAATTTGAAAAAATGAAAATCATGTAGTAAGTATATCAACCAACTAATACATATAATATAAGTATATCACAACACTGATATATAAAACTGAGATAAAGTAAAACAAAAAAATTAATGTAAAAAAATAAAAAATTTCTCTTTATTTATTTATTTTGCTTTCTGCCTTTTGTTATCACTATAATTTTGGTAAATTTAAAATTGAGTAGTCCCGTTTTAATATAAGAAAATTGCATAGGATGACATTTTGAGAATATAATATAACAATTATAGCACATTGTTTTAAAATTTTACAAATATGGCGAAATTTTTACTTCTCCATCTCAAATTTGTTATTATTTCTAATCTACCCCTTCAATAACTTATTTCTCTTTCCCTTTTTAATGTCATACTAATTATTTATTTATTCTCCCACTTTTTAAGGCCTTAATTATTTTTTTATTCTTATACTAGAAAAATTATTTATTCTTTCTATCTTAATCTTAATTTTAAAATATCAATAATACAATAATTGCAATATGAAATATAATATAATGGTTGTTGATTGGAGTAATTTAACTAATAATTGCAATATGAAATATAATATAATGGTTGTTGATTGGAGTAATTTAACTTCATTTGGGATTTTTTTTTTACTTTCTTCGATGTGTATTTTGACTTGAATCTGATTCTAAATGATTTTGTTTTATTTTTTTACATTAATTTTTTGGTTTTACTTTGTCTCAGTTTTGTATATCAGTGTTGTGATATACTTATATTATATGTATTAGTTGGTTAATATACTTACTATGTGATTTTCGTTTTTTCAAATTTTATGTAGTTCATTAGAGTATTGTTAAGTATATGAATGTCGTAACTCAATGCATCATTATCAAGTATATCAACGATCTATTGTTAAAGAATATCGGTAAAGTGAATCATTATCAAGCATATGAATCAAGTTTACAAGTGTATATCAATAGTATATCAAGTGTATAAGTAGGACTTCAAGTATATCAAGTGCATTTAATCAATCAATTATATAAGTGAAGAATACTAGATGTATCTACAGTGTATCAAACATAAATTAGTAATGTTTCAGGTGTGTATAAAAAAGTATCGAGTGTATTAAAGAGTATCAGGTACATTTAAGTGTATCAATAAAATGTATCGGGTGTATAAAGGGGTATCAGGTGTATCAAAGGGTGTATTAAGTGTATCAGACCATGTATAAGGTGTATCATACGTATATTAGTAACGAGGGCATTTGTAACATTTTACCTCTTGATGTGTGGGTTGAGTTTCGTTTTTGCCATTTTTACAAATAATAAAGTGTGTGTGCTATGAACTTAATTATTATAACTTATTTTACCATTTTTGCAAGTGTTCCTTTAATATGTACTATATGCATGTATTTTGTCTCAATTGCTTTCACAAAAAGTGCTTATTTTGTTTTTGGGATAGTTGCAAATTTAGCAATTAGATTCAAAATAATTAAGTATGTAGCAACATTTTAAAAAATTTGCAAA
>JBBPDI010000029.1:26060316-26070635 GCA_037974545.1 Cucumis variabilis | reverse complement strand
CATTTTTTGTGAAAATTTCTGCCTTGTTTTATAGAATTGGTTTTATGATTGTAATTTGTTGTATTGGAAAATCTCAGGAAAAAGATTAGGTTTTCCTGCCCTTTATATTATTAATTTTTCTCTTATGCATGGTATGTCATCACATCACACTAATTTGCAGTTTGTGGATCTCACAACTAAACAACACATTGTTTATCACAACACTAAATTAATTGGAGTAGAGTCACTCATCTAGCTGCAATGCTTTGGTCGAATATCAGTTGCACTACTCAAATATTTAACTGCACTGTAATTGAATTGTAAAACTATAATAGTGCTATATGACTTGATCTTAAGCGAAATAATTGAGATGCACCTCTGGATTCTATGACAGAAGAAAAATGGAAACTATACTAAAAATAGAATGCCTAACCTGATGATGTAAGTGATTTTCTCTATCTTGCATTGTATGAATGCAGCAGATTGACATAAAATGTAGTCTCAAGTCCAAACAAAAGTAAAAATTTTGAATGATGGCTCAAATTATAAATTCTTACTAAAAATATTTACCCAAACAGACTATTTATGTTCAAATATTTGAATTTTTATGTCAATAATTTCAGCTTTTATTAATTATAATTTTTTAGTCAAATAATAGAAAAATAAAATTCTACCTTGAAGGTTATACCAATTATTGGTGTGTTATGTTCAGTTTGATTTTTATTACCACCATTGTATGACATCCAACTTTGAAATTACTAGTATATGAGGTAACTTTCAATTCTTTTAAACATTTATTAAATATGGTATTAGTTCATTCATATCCTTCGCTTAAATTTGAAGCGTTACAATTTATTTCAAACAATCACTACATTTTTTTAATTTTTTTATAGTTATGCCTTGTTAGCATTATCATCAAAATTCAACCATAAATGTACATATAATATATATAAGAGAACAAATTTATGCACACAACATTGTTATTGTATGAGAATATAATTATTGGTGATATATGTATATTAAATATATTTGATAAAACATATATATATATATATATATATATATATATAAAAGGTATATATGGTGAAAATAGAAACAAAGCAAAAATAATAATATTAAGTATATAACCGATATATAAAAGATTGAAAAGTTGGCAGAAGAAATTTGAATTGAGAGAGAGATCTAAACACCAAATAGTGACATTTAAGAAAAATGTGAACAAAATATGCTAAATCAAGGGATTATGAAGCTAAAATTGAGAGAGATTGGTTGAGAAATGTGATTTTAGGAATCTTTTGAAAATTGGGAGTTCTTTAGGCTTTGTTTTTTTAACTTTGAAGAACTCGGAAGTAACTCAAACCTAACTTTTGTAATCTTAACAATGAATGGATGTTCATTATCCTACCATTATAACCATCCAAAGAATATACGCGAACTCAATCAAAATAAGTAGAGCGGTTTGCTATTGATAATCGTAAGTATAATAAACTACAATTTTAGAGATAATAATTAAGAGTATAACAATATTTTCTTAAAAAAATACAAATGTAGCAAAGTTTATTAACAATATATTTTCATCGTTAGACTTTTATGGTCTATTAATAACAAACTTTGCTATATTTGATTTTTTAAAAAAAATATTTCTATATTTACGCTAATACTTTGAATCTAATTGTTATATTTGTAATTGTTCCATCAATCAAAATGTTGGTTAATAGATGAGAAATTGGTAGTGTACGTTGGTTGTGTTGGGTTAGATTGAAAGATATTTTAGACTCAACCTAATTTTTTGGGTTGGAAATTCACTTCAAGAATTTCGCGAAATGCAGACGCACTAGTGCGTCGCCATTAATCATAAATGCGTTGACGAAGGGTTCCACGACGCCAAAAGTCACGTTGGCAATGGCATCACAAATAACACGTCGTAAGAAGCAATGACAACGCACCAAATGGACGACGTCGGTATAAGCCTTATGTCGACGTGTGATATGTCGACACGGCCAACACATCGGTCTAACCCTTATGTCGACGATATTTCAGCGCATCGACGTTGCGACAACGTCGACGCCACTGTTGAAATCAATAATGTGGCGTCGCTCGTAGCGATCACGACAACGCATTGTAATAAATAGTCATTCTCGACATCGTTTATGCGCCTGCGAAAGGTTTCACCACTTTTTTTCATTTAATAGTTTAATATTTATATTTTCATAATCCAATTCGATTTAATTTGATTGAAATTGATTATAAACAGATAACGTAAAATTAATAAAACATAAAAGCAAACAAATATATATTAAAATTAATTATAGTATTAAAAAAACATATGTTCCGTTTAAAAAAAAATTGCAATAAACTTAAACTAAAATCAAAACGACCAAAATCTAATTTAAGCAGAGTCCCTCCATGCCTTTCAACCTACAATGACACGAAATTAATTCAAGTATATATATATCACCCTAAAAAAATGAAAGAACGACGTACAAATTTGAAATTACTTACATTAAATGAAGAAATCAAGGTTCTCTGGCTGACCGATCAGTGAGTTCCACAATCATCTTCCTCATTTCTGCCATCTGCCATTTACTTTTCTTATGTTGTAGTCTATTTTGTTCTTCTGCTTCTACAAGACGAGTCGTTGGCTCGTCAACTCGGTTGGCGTTCACATCCCGCTCGTGAGCTAATGTAGTTGAGGAATATGATGAGTCATTAACCTCAACCATACACATTCTCTACTAGCTTCATGAATTGTAATAGTTTCTACATGATTCGATGAAGTGGCCGTAATAGTTTGTTGTACATATTGCTAAGATATAGCAGTTCCTTCACATGTAAAAAAATAACATGTTTGAGATTTTGCTTTGTGTGAGTCAAATAAATATCCAGCATCTGCATAACCAACTAGATCGAAGTTTAATTTGTTTAAATAAAACAAACTCATATCAATCGTCCCTCGAAGATAATGAAGTGTCTGCTTAACTCCATTCTACATTAGTGCACCTATTGCACTAAGATATGGTACGTCAGGACCAAGTAATTCTTCATTATCTGTCTCGAGGTTGAAAGATATCATTTTTCACATTTAGTGATCGAACCACCATTGAAATGTTCAATAAGTGTATTTTGTCCATGTAGAATCGTTTTAAAATCTTTTTTATATATGTCGATTGATGAATAAAAATTTGATCGACTAAATGTTCGATTTGCAAGTCAAGACAAATATTTGTTTTGCCAAGTTTGCCAAGATCTTTAATCTCAAATTCTTTTTTGAGATATTCTATTGCCTTTAAAAGCTTTTATAGAGTTCCCACATTCATCTTGATTGTTTCAATCCATATAATGATCTTTGTAATTTGATTTAATATAATTCTCTAGAGTTTGAATTATATGATTCAAGTATTTTAAATCCTTCAAGGATTTTCAAATAGGTTTCATTTTCCAAAGATCTATACATGTATGCTGTAACTACATTCATAAAATGCATAACAAGCTTTTCACCTACAGTCATGCTAATTAAATATCTTAATGTAATAGCATCCACCACAAGAGGATATATTTCCTCATAATCAATGTTCGGTCTTTGAGAAAATTCTTGTGCAACAAGTTGTGCTTTATATATAGTGACCTCATTATTTTCATTTCTTTTAGGCACAAATACTCATTTAAATCCCACATGTTTTACACCTTCAGGTGTATGAACTACAGGTTCAAAAACTTCACGTTTTGAAAGTAAGTTCAATTCGGCTTTGATGGCTTCTTTTCACTTGGGCAAATCCATTTTATTACGATATTCGTCAACAGATTTAGGTTCAGAATCCTCATTTTCATGAATGATATTATATGCAACATTATACACTAAAACGTTGTCCACAACTACATGAGTTTTATTCCTTATTTTTCTTGTCATGGTATAATTTATCGAAACCTCATTGTTATCTTCATATACTTGAGTCTCTTCAACATTTTTACCATTAGTTGTGTCCAAAACTTCTTCTTGAATGTTCCTATTGCCAATTAAGTTATTTCGACTATTGATCACTTTTTAAGGGTTTTAATCCTTTGAACCTATTGGTCTACCATGCTTTTGGCGCAACGTTGATTCATTAATTATAGCAACTTGTTGAGTTGGGATTTTAATTCTAGATGGAACATTTGCAGCTAGAATATATGACTTGACCACTTTCTTAGTATCTACAAAAGCATCTAGCATTTGGTTTGCTACACTTTATAAATAAATTATCTTTTGAACTTCTAGTTCACATTATTTTGTACGAGGATCTAAATAAGACAATAACGATACATCTTAGGCAATTTCATTTTTTAACTTCTTAATTCCTCCCTCTAATGTTGAAAAAGTTGTCTCATTAAAATGACAATCAGTAAATTGTGGACTAAATACATCATCGATTAGGGATTCAAGATATCTAATAATTGATGGGGATTCAAATGCAACATATATTTTCAACCTTGTTTGATGTTCCATTTTTAGTATGTTGTAGTGGGACCAATTGTAATGGAAGTTTTGCTCTCATAAGTAATGGTCTAACAACCAATTGTAAACATTTGATAAATGATTATGTCAAACCAATTTGTGTATATACATGAGCTACAGGATGTTCAATATTTATCACAATTGACATGCAATAATTATTAAATGCTTGAGATGTAAACTCACTAGCATTATCAAGTTTAATATTTTTTATTGTATAATCAAAAAAATGTGCTCTTAATTTGATTACTTGAGCAAGTAATCTTGCAAATGCATGGTTTTAACTTAATAATAAATACACATGTGACCCATCTACTTGATGCATCAATTAAAACCATGAAGTATCTAAAGGGTCCACTTGGTGGATTAATGAGTCTACATATGTCACCATGAATTTGTTTAGAAATTGTAACTCAACTCTTACTTTAATTGGTGATGACCTAATAATCAATTTTCCTAGAAAGCAAGCAACACATGATAATTCATTTGATATATTAAAGACTCTTCTAATTCTTTAGTGGATGTCAATGAGAATTTTCAATAATTATTCTCTGACTTAGGTTGACCCAATCGATCATGTCAAATAGTAAACATATTTAAATTTATGAACTTCGAATTTATAATTGCATATATTTCAATTACTCTATACGAGTATAATATAATCTAGATGAAAAAGCATGCAGTGTTTCCAATATATGCTTTTCATGTGAAACAATAAATATAATATATTGTTAGTTTCAACATGATAACCATTTTGACATATACTTTTGAAACTCAATAAGTTTCTTTTTTACTTACTAGAGAGTAAGGTATTATTAATGGTGAGTTTTCTTTCTCTAGGCAAAATAAGGTTTGCTTTACCAAAATCTTCAATAAAGTTCGCAGAACCTGATATAGTGATATTGTATTGACATTTGCTTCAAGCATTGTCAATGTAGAAAAATGTTTTTTTGCTTTTAAGTATTGTTTGCGTAGTTGCACTATCTGCCAAATATAAGTCCTCATATTCATTTTTGAGTCAGCCAAAATATGAGAAATATTCATAACTCTTCATTAAAAAAAACTATTACAATAAGTCTTAGAGAAAAAAAAAAAGACTAACCTTAAGATATAAATAATTTTAATAAACTTGTAAATGTTGAATAGAGAAAAGAAAAGGAAAAAAAAAACTAAAACACAATATAAATACTAGTTTTGGACATTATCATAATTAAATGAAGTATTTGCTGCTCTTTCATTAACATCAGTTTTCTCTTTAGAAAATTCAAACAAGTCAGCAATATCCAAAAGTACAGTCACATTGGAAAGGTCAAATACCACATCTTGATAGACAAAGATTACTTCCACGTTCATCCCCTTTTTCCTTCAATGAGGCTTAATAGAGATCGGCTAAGTGCTTGGAGGTACAACAAGTACAAGTCTAATAGTCATTCATACCATAATGAAAACATTGATTTTCGCCACTTTTAAAGTTCTTATTTTTTTGGAGTCTTTCCTCTATGATCATCACTTGTGATTTTCTTGAAATCTGAATGATTATTACCATGAAAAGTATTATTACTTCTTCCTCTACCACGGTCACAACCTCGGCCACAATCTCTATTACATAAGTTTGAATGAGATTTAGTCATAATTCATTATGTTGTTCAACCACAAGAAGACATGATATAAGTTTAGAATATTTTTTAAAACATCTTTCTCGATGTTGCTATTGTAGGAGCATATTCAAGACATGAAATGTGAAAAATGTTTTCCCTAACATATCTTGATCATCAGTAATTTTTTCTCCGCATAACAATAATTTTGAACAAGTTTTAAATAATACGAACTATAATCACTTACTGATTTAAAATCTTGTGTTTTAAGTGCATCCAATCATATCAAGCTTTAGGACGAATCACACTTTTTTAATGACCATACATTTCTTTCAAACTTTGACATAGTTTATCGAAATTTTTACTGTAAGATGTTCAATCTTTAGTTTCACATGAAGATGATGTTGAAGGAAAATCATGGCTTTCACATTTTCTTGACTTGAAGTCGTGTTTTCTTCTTTAATTGTTTCTCCAAGATTCATGACATTCAAATGATTTTCAGCATCAAACACTCATGATAAATAATTATCACCATCGATATCAAGAGTTAGAAATTCTAATTTGGTAAAACTTGTCTGCATGATAAAATCAAATTGTAGAGAATCATGCAGATAAAGTATTTTGAAATTATAACAAAGAAACAACACAAAGAGAAGAATAAAGAAGAGAGGAAGCAGAAAAGACATTTGAACTCAATTATGGTGTGTATTACAAAAGCAGTATACATTTCTACTTATAGGACATGTGATGGTATAAATTAAAATATATAATTTAATAGGTTGATTGTTACAACTTAGAATTGAATTATAGTTATATAACAATAATTGGTAACCTATTTAGGTTATACATATCTACATACACAATATATAATTATACTTTATAAGAAATACATTCATTTTTTATTTATTAATTTTAGATTAGCCAATCATAATAATAATAATAAAAAAATCTTTGCAATATGCTAATTAAAATGTTATTTTTAAAAGTTGTTGGAGAATACTCTATCTAAAACAAGAATAAAATTTAATAAAACTAAAATAAATATATGCATATAATCATATTGTAAGTAAAATTAATAATAAGTTTAGGTTATTTGATTAGGTGGACTAATGAACCAATTAAACTTTTTATTTATTTGAACCAAACACAACTCGATCAAATTATGTGATTAGATTAAATTGATCGACTTTCTTAAATCATTGAGGTCTTTTGACATACCTATCAAACACTAATTACACATCTATTGAAATTACAAGTTCAATAACTACCCTTAGGTTCGTAGAAGTAAAACAAAAAGGTGTTGTTTTTCTCAAAAGAAATGGAATCTACTATTTTGAGTAGGGTTATAATGGGAAATACCCTCTAACCCTATTATGAAATATTAGATCTATATTGGAGTCTTAATTTGGTAAAATTAGATGATTTAATTAAAGAATAGAAGTAATAAATAAATGTAAGTTTATAGCTTGGGTGAAAATAAATGCACACCTATCTTTTATTGGAAAAATCTTAAATATTTGGGCAGACCCATCTGCAGTGGAAGAACTTCTAATGCAAATTACTTTAATGGCCCTTTTTATTAATTCAAAGCACTCACTCCATGGTACACTGTTCCCTTCTACACACTTAAATATATGGTTGGACCATACTAGTAAGTTCCATCTATTTATGTGCATCATCTTTAATTACAAGAAAGAAAAAGAAAGAGAAAAAAGTGATTTATAATTGAGCACTTGAATGAGCTAAATAAACATAAGTATAGTTCGAGATGTATCCAAATAATTTTCTTATAAAATGTATCATAGAGATCTTTTTTTTCTTCTAAAAGTACCTTTGCTTTTTTCTTACAAGTTAAGATTACCGTTTGACCTTTTATGAACTTCAAACTACCATCAAAATAGATTTTTATAATTTTTGTACGAAAATTAAGATTTGAAATGATATGATGATGATCTAAAACAGTAATACAAATCATCACAATGTTCTAGATCATTGTCACATTATTTTAAGTTTTTCATTTTTATCTGAAATTTTAAATAATTTATACTTGAATAGTAGTTTTGAAACGTTTGTAAAAGGTTGACAATAACATTGTTGTTTTTTTAAATAAAACACAAGGATATATTTTAAAATAAAATGACTAAAACCTTGCTTATAACATAAATAATTTCACATATATTGTTTTAAGTTTTTCAAAATATACATCAGTTTTAAGTTTTTCAAAATATACATCGTTACCAATTGCACAGTCATTAAGATGTCATTAAGATCTCATTTGATAATGGTTCAATTTTTTAAAATTAAGCTTATAAAAACCATTTTTATCTCTTAACTTTGCTATTCATTTTTTATCAATAATTTAAAAAATCAAGCTTAAATTATAAAAATTTTAGAAAACTAAATGATTATGCATTAAAAAAAAACTATGATTGTTATATAATTTTATTGTTGTTTATGCTCAGTAACCCTTTTCTAATAGCTATTTAAAATTTTTGTTTATATAGATAGATAGATAGAATTAACCAATGAATGACATCAAATTTCGGGTGAACATAAGATTTCGTTCTGAAAACAATGTTTTCTGTTGAGCATTTAATCTACACCCCATTTATGGAAGAATCATTAATTATGAGCTCGAAGAAGCATAAGTATCTTTGAGCATTTTCATAATTACTTTTAAATACAATGACAGCTCTTAAAACTCTTTTTGAATAGCCTAAAAAGTTATAACATCATCCCTAGACTCTTGTACGTTAAATTTATATTTACTATCTACAACGATCTCTTTTTACTCATATTTTTTTTTATTGAAATAATGGTTTGACTTACTTTTTAGCTTCTAATATGTTGGATGAATAGATGTCTATGTTTGAATTTTTTTACTCTTCTAATTTTATTATTTAATTGTCATTGTACTAAAAAATAACGAAAGAATTGAAAGTTATAAAATATTTTGAAATATGCTTAGAAAACTTGATGAAATTACAAGAATAATAAGAAGTTCATCAAATTGATTATAAGTTATGTAACAGAGGGATGAGATTGTGAGATTGTGAGTTTGTTTCTAAATTTATTGAATTTTGGAGAGATTAATATAAGGGTTTATTTGTCTTGTTCATGGAGAGTTAAGGGATAGTTCAACACTTCTGCAATTACTAATTACAATCACCGTTCATCATTCTTAACTTTAGAGTTTAGGGTATGTTTTATTTATGTCACACTAAAGTTCAACAACGAAAATGTAATCCATGAAAAATTAAGTTGGTTTTATTGATTGTATTGGTTTTACCTTCTCTAATAGATAATCTTTGACTGCATTCTTTGAATCTAAACTTTGATATGAAAATTTAAAAGTTTATTCTTAAATCAAGGAAAGATAAATCTAGCTTTTATGAATTCTCTAATTTTTAATTTTTGTAGAATCTAATACCTAAGGGTGAAACGATAGCGTCTCAATAGAAGTTTAAATGCTTAATGATTCAAATGAAGAGTGATCCTTTTATTTATAGAGTTTTGGAAGGCAATACATAAGCTGGCCCACTGCACTTGGTTGACTTTTGGATCAACTTTTGGACTTTGACTTAATTTAATCTTTCTTAATTTGCTTTATTTAAATGGCTAAGTATGAAATTATTTGTGACTCTTATATGACTACGAGCTTCAAACACGATGTGTCTGATGAAAAGAATACAATAAAGTACTTATCAAATAGGTAGCAACTACAATGCCTCTCAAAACAACTTGCTCATGAGAATAGTTTAGCTTCTCCTGAACCTGAAAACTCCCTCTCGTAATACTTTGTTCTTTCTTATTCAAAACACTCTTCAAGTTAAGTTGGTTTATGTGAGAACTTAGATTCCTCTAATATACTCATAAATATGAAAGATTACTCTCTAAAACCAAAAAAACCGTGGTTTATATAAATAATTAAAAATATGTAGAGAGAGAAGAGAGACTTTAATAATCTGGGTGATTAGTCAAGTAATATAACAAAAATTTGATAGAAGTAAAAGAAAAAAGGGGGTGGGACCCATGGAGTTGGCAGAAGGTAATGAAGCAAATAATGGGGGGAGGTTGTGAGAGTGGGGTCCATATGGCAGTAGCTAGCTGCACCACAGTCGTACCCGCGCATAATCATTTCCCAGAATTAACACCCCCAAGGCCCAGGCCCATTACTCATATACCGACAAACCCTTCCGGGGCCCCACTCCCATTAAAATCAATGGTCATGATTATACTCATACGCTTAACGTGAT
>JBBPDI010000029.1:26047605-26060216 GCA_037974545.1 Cucumis variabilis | reverse complement strand
CATTTTTTGTGAAAATTTCTGCCTTGTTTTATAGAATTGGTTTTATGATTGTAATTTGTTGTATTGGAAAATCTCAGCAAAAAGATTAGGTTTTCCTACTCTTTATATTATTAATTTTTTCTCTTATGCATGGTATGTCATCACATCACACTAATTTGCAGTTTGTGGGTCTCACAACTAAATTACTTGGAGTAGAGTCACTCATCTAGCTGCAATGCTTTGGTCGAATATCAGTTGCTATCCTTTGATCACTTGCACTACTCAAATGTTTAACTGCACTATAATTCAAAACTATAAGAGTGTGTTTGGGGGAAGAGTTATGTCATGGAGGATTAGTGTTAAGATAAAACTAGTGTTATGATAAAGTGTTAGTGTTATGATAATATATGTTTGGGGGAAGGGTTATGTAAAAAGAGTTATGAGGTGATTATAATAAAATGTGTTTGGGAGAAGAGTTATTGGATGATTATGATAAGATGTGTTTGGGGAAAGAGTTATATAGGTAGTGTTATGATTTTTTTTTAAATTTGTATTCTAAATCCAACACAAATTTCATATATTTAATTTATTAAATTATCTTATTTTCGTAAAATAATTTTCAGTAATTTCTTTAAATGTGACGTCTATTTCAAACATTATTTTACGTAATTGTTACATTCGAATAATTTATTGACTTTTAAAGAAACTTGTATTCTAAATCCAATACACAAATTTCGTATAATTAATTTCTCGAAATGTCCTATTTTCGTAAAATATTTTTCAGCCATTTTTTTTAAAAAATACAACATCAATTTTTAACTTTTTGACATAATTGTTACGTGCAAATAAATTATTAATTTTTTTAAAAAAATTTATATTTTAACTCCAATACACAAATTTGTATATTTAATTTACCAAATTGTTCTAGTTTTAGCAAAAAAATTTGCCTTAATTTATTTAAATATGATATGAAATTTTCAAACTTTTTTTAAGTAATCGTTGCGAGTGAATAAAATACTGTTCCTTTTAAGATAAAACAATATCAGTTTTCTTTCTACCTAAACATTATGTTTTTTTTTTCTTTTTAAATTAGAGGATTGTTGTTCCATAGAGCAACAAAAATGATAAAAAATTATAATGAATCAATGAAAGATATAAAAATAAGGAAGAAGAAAGATAAAAAAAAAACATTTTGGAAAGTATGAACATAATTTGGTAAAAAATTTATATTCAAAATTTAATTCAAATAAATTTTAAATCAAATCTTGCCATTAAATTGATTTTTTAAAAAGGAAATTCTTATATATTTAAAGTTTAAATATATATATATGTGTGTGTTATATTTTTAGGTTATTTAACGATTAAAAAATTATTTAATTTAATATTAAATTGTTTGATTTGATTTTGTTTTGATTTTTTTTATAAATTTAATAAAATTAATTTTTTTAGAAATTTATCTAACTTAAATTTATCAGAAATAGTTTAGATAAAATATTTGAAAAATGAAAAATGAATAAAATAAAAAAATAAATAAAAGACATAAAATGATAACATTAAAAAGAAGAATTAAATACGAGGGCTAAATGCATAAATTAATCATAATTATTATTTAATTAAAATTAATTTTGTAAATAAAATAAATTAAAAATAATATTCTATTAAATTAATTAAAAACAAATTACATTTGATAAATAAAAGAGTAATTTTTTTTTATAAAATGAAATAATAAAAATACGAAGAGTTGAAAATGTAAGTTTATGGGGAGTTGAAAAGGGATTGAGAAAGGAGAGAGAGAGAAACGAGAGGTTATGATAAATCTAAAACAAAGGTTATGATAACTTTTCTTCAAACAAAGGTTGAGTTACCATAATCCTAATCCAATAATGATAACCCTAGGACCAAACGGCCCCTAATAATTCTATATAACTTGATCTTAAGCAAAATAATTGAGATGGACCTCTGGATTCTATGACAGAAGAAGAATGGAAACTATACGAAAAATAGAATGCCTAACCTGATGATGTAAGTGATTGTCTCTATCTTGCATCGTATGAATGCAGCAGATTGACATAAAATGTAGTCTAAAGTCCAAACAAAAGTACAAATTTTGAATGATGGCTCAAATTATAAATTCTTACGAAAAATTTTACCCAAATAAACTATTTATGTTCAAATATTTGAATTTTTATGTAAATAATTTCAGCTTTTATTTATTATAATTTTTTTTAGTCAAATAATAGGAAAATAAAATTTCTACCTTTGAAGGTTATAATAATTATTGGTGTGTTATGTTCAGTTTGATTTTTATTACCACCATTGTATGACATCCAACTTTGAACTTATGAATGAGCTATTAGAAAGGAAGAAGTAACTTTCAATTCTTTTAAACTTTTATTAAATATGGTATCAGTTCATTTACGTTCTCCGCCTAAATTTAAAGTGTTACAATTTATTTCTAAACATATATGAATTTATTTCAAACAATCACAATACAATTTTTTTAATTTTTTTTATAGTTATGCCTTGTTAGCATTATTATCAAAATTCAACCATAAATGTACATATAATATATATAAGAGAACAAATTTATGCACACAACATTGTTATTGTATGAGAATATAATGATTGGTGATGTATGTATATTAAATATATTTGATAAAACAGACATATATATATATATAAAAAAGGTATATATGGTGAAAGTAGAAACAAAGCAAAAATAATAATATTGAGTATATAACCGATATATAAAAGATTGAAAAGTTGCCACAAGAAATTTGAATCGAGAGTGAGAAAAATCTAAACACCAAATAGTGACATTTAAGAAAAACGTGAACAAAATATGCTAAAACAAGGGATTATGAAGCTAAAATTGAGATAGATTGGTTGAGAAATGTGATTTTAGGAATCTTTTGAAAATTGGGAATTCTTTAGACATTTTCTTTTGTTTTTATAAATTTGAAGAACTCGGAAGTAACTCAAGCCTAACTTTTGTAACCTTAACAATGAATGGATGTTCATTATCCTACAATTATAACCATTCAAAGAATATACGTCCGTTCATTTTAGAGATTATTATTAAGAGTATGACAATAATTTTTTAAAAAAATACAAATGTAACAAAGTTTATCAACGCTATACTTTCATTGTTAGACTTTTATGGTCTATCAATAACTGATAAATTCATGTTGTTGATAGACTTCGACAAACTTTGCTATATTTGATTTTTTTTAAAAAAAAATATTTCTATTTATATGTTAATACTTTAAATCTAATTGTTATATTTGTAATTGTTCCATTAATCAAAATGTTGGTTAATAGATGAGACATTGGTAGTGTACGTTGGTTGTGTTGGGTTAGATTGAAAGATATTTTACACCCAACCTAATTTTTTGGGTTGTAAATTCACTATAAGAATTTTGCGAAATGCCATTAATCATAAATGCGTCGACGAAGGCTTTCACGACGCCAAAAGTCACGGTGGCAACGACATTGCAAATAACACGTCGTAAGAAGAAATGACGACGCACCAAATGGACGACGTCGGTATAAGCCTTATGTCGACATGTTATATGTCGACACGGCCAACACATCGGTCTAACCCTTATGCTGATGGTATTTCAGGGCATCGAAGTTGCGCAATGTCGACGCCATCGTTGAAATTGATGATGTGGCGTCACTTGAAGCGATCACGACACCATGTCGTAATAATTAGTCATTCTCGACATCGTTTCTACATTTGCAAAAGGTTTCACCACTTTTTTTTCTTTCAATTAATAGTTTAATATTATTTCTATAATCCAATTTGATTTAATTTGATTGAAATTGATTATAGAACAGATAACATAAAATTAATAAAACATAAAAGCAAGTAAATATATATTAAAATTAATTATAATATTAAAAAAACATATGTTTCTTTTAAAAAAATTATAATAAACTTAAACTAAAATCAAAATGACCAAAATCTAATCTAACCACAATTCCCCATGCCTTCCAACCTACAAATGACACGAAATTAATTCAAGTGTAAATATATATATCACCCTTAAAAAAATGAAAGAACGACGTAAAAGTTCAAAATTACTTACATTAAATAAAGAAATCAAGGTTCTCTAACTGACCGATCAGTGAGTTCCGCAATCATCTTCCTCACTTTTGCCATCTGCCATTAACTTTCCTTATGTCGCAATCTATTTTGTTCTTCTGCTTCTGCAAGACGAGTCGTTAGCTCGTCAACCCACTTGGTGTTCACATCCCGCTCGTGGGCTAATGTAGTTGAGGAATATGATGAGTCATTAACCTCAACCATACACATTCTCTACTAGCTTCATGAATTGTAATAATTTCTACATGATTCGATGAAGTGGCCGTAATAGTTTGCTTTACATATTGCTAAGATATAGCAGTTCATCCACATGTAAACAAATAACCTGTTTGAGATTTTGCTTTGTGTGAGTCAAATAAATATCCAGCATATGCATAACCAACTAGATCAAAGTTTAATATGTTTAAATAAAACAAATTCATATTAATCGTCCCTCAAAGATAACGAAGTGCACGCTTAACTCCATTCTACATTAGTGCACCTATTACACTAAGATATGGTACGTCAGGACCAAGTAATTCTTCATTATCTGCCTCGAGGTCGAAAGATATCCTTTTTCACATTTAGTGATCTAACCACCATTAAAATGTTCAATAAGTGTGCTTTGTCCATGTAGAATATTTTTTAAAAAAATTGTATATGTCAATTGATGAATAAAAATTTGATCGACTAAATGTTCGATTTGCAAGTCAAGACAAATTTTTGTTTTGCCAATTTGGCCAAGATCTTTAATCTCAAATTCTTTTTTGATATATTCTATTGCCTTTAAAAGCTCTTCAAGAGTTTCACATTCATCTTGATTGTTTCAATCCATATAATAATCTTTGTAATTTGATTTAATATAATTCTCTGGAGTTTGAATTATATGATTCAAGTATTTTAAATCCTTCAAGGATTTTCATATAGGTTTCATTTTTCAAAGATCTATACAGGTATACTGTAACTACATTCATAAAATGCATATCAAGTTTTCCACCTACAGTCATGCTAATTAAATATCTTAATGTAATAGCATCCATCACAAGAGAATATATTTTCTCATAATCAATGTCCAGCCTTTGAGAAAATTCTTGTGCAACAAGTCGTGCTTTATATAAAGTGACCTCATTATTTTCATTTCTTTTAGGCATAAATACTCATTAAATCCCACATGTTTTACACCTTCAGGTGTATGAACTACAGGTCCAAAAACTTCACGTTTTGAAAGTAAGTTCAATTCGACTTTGATGGCTTCTTTTGAATTGGGCAAATCCTTTCTATTACGACATTCGTCAACAAATTTAGGTTCAGAATCCTCATTTTCATGAATGATATTATATGCAACATTATACACAAAAATGTTGTCCACAACTACATGAGTTCTATTCCTTATTTTTTCTTGTCATGGTATAATTTATTGAGATCTCATTGTTATCTTCATATACTTGAGTATCTTCAACATTTTTACCTTTAGTCGTGTACAGAATTTCTTCTTGAATGTTCCTATTCTCAGTTAAGTTATTTCGACTATTGATCACTTTTTGAGGGTTTTAATACTTTGAACTTATTGGTCTACCACGCTTTTGGCGCAACGTTGATTCATTAATTGTAGCAACTTGTTGAGTTGGGATTTCAATTCTAGATGGAGCATTTGCAGCTGAAATATATGACTTGGCCACTTTCTTAGTATCTATAAATGCATCTAGCATTTGGTTTGCTATGCTTTGTAAATAAATTATCTTTTGAATTTCTAGTTCATATTACTCTGTACGAGGATCTAAATAAGACAATAATGATACATCTTAGGCAATTTCATTTTTTAACTTCTTAATTCCTCCCTCTGATGTTGAAAAAGTTGTCTCATTAAAATGATAATCAGTAAATTGTGCAGTAAATACATCACCCATTAGGGATTCAAGATATCTAATAATTGATGGGGATTCAAATGCAACATATATTTCCAACCTTGTTTGAGGTCCCACTTTTAGTATGTTGTAGTGGGATCAATTGTAACGGAAGTTTTACTCTCATAAGTAATGGTCTAACAACCAATTGTAAACATTTGATAAATGATTCTGTCAAACCAATTTGTGTATATACATTAGCTACAAGATGTTCAATATTTATTACAATTGACATGCAATAATTATTAAATGTTTGGGATGTAAACTCACTAGGATTATCAAGTTTAATGTTTTTTATTGTATAATCAGGAAATTGTGCTCTTAATTTGATTACTTGAGCAAGTAATCTTGTAAATGCATGGTTTCAACTTATTAATAAACACACATGTGACCCATCTACTTGATGCATCAATTAAAATCATGAAGTATCTAAAGGGTCCACTTTGTGGATTAATGAGTCCACATATGTCACTATGAATTTGTTTAGAAATTGTAAGTAACTCAATTCTTACTTTAGTTGGTGATGACCTAATAATCAATTTTCCTAGGAAGCAAGCAACACATGATAATTCATTGGATATATTAAAGACTCTTCTGATTCTTTAGTGGATGTCAATGAGATTTTTCAATAATTATTCTCATGATTATTGACTTAGGATGACCCAATAGATCATGTCAAACATTAAACATATTTAAATTTATGAACTTCGAGTTCATGATTGCATATATTTCAATTACTCTATACGAGTATAATATAATCTAGATGAAAAAGCATACAGTGTTTCCAATATACGCTTTTCATGTGAAACAATAAATATAATAATATATATATTATTTATTGTTAGTTTCAACATGATAACCATTTTGACATATACCTTTGAAACTCAATAAGTTTCTTTTTAACTTACTAGAGAGCAAGGTATTATTAATGGTGAGTTTTCTTCCTCTAGGCAAAATAAGGTTTGCTTTACCAGAACTTTCAATAAAGTTCGTAGAACCTGATATAGTGATATTGTAGTGACATTTGCTTCAAGCATTGTCAATGTAGAAAAATGTTTTTTTGCTTTTAAGTATTGTTTGCATAGTTGCACTATCTGTCAAATATAAGTTCTCATATTCATCTTTGATTCAGCCAAAATATGAGAAATATTCATAACTCTTCATTAAAAAAAAAATTATTACAATAAATCTCAGAGTAAAAGAAAAAAATAACCTTAAGATATAAATAATTTTAATAAACTTGTAAATGTTGAATAGAGAAAATTAAAAAAAAAAGCTAAAACATAATGTAAAATACTTGTTTTGAACATTATTATAATTAAATGAAGTATTTGCTGCTCCTTCATTAACATCAGTTTTCTCTTTAGGAAACTCAAAGAAATCAGCAATATCCAAAAATACAGTCACATTAGAAGGGTCAAATACAACATCTTGATAGGCGAAGATTACTTCCACGTTCATTTCCTTTTTTCTTCAATGAGACTTGATAGAGATCGACTAAGTGCTTGGAGGTACAACAAGTACAAATCTAATAGTCATTCATACCATAATGAAAACATTGATTTTCACCACTTTTAAAGTTCTCATTTTTTTGGAGTCTTCCTTCTATGATCATCACTTGTGATTTTCTTGAAATCTGAATGATTATTACCATGAACAGTATGATTACTTCTTCCTCTACCACGGTCACAACCTCGACCATGACCTCAGTCATAATTGTTTGAAAATACAGCATTCGAAGTGTTGCTCCAGTTCGTCGAGATTCAGTCATAACTCATTATGTTGTTCAACCACAAGAAGATATGATATAAGTTCAGAATACTTTTTAAAACATCTTTCTCGATGTTGCAATTGCAGGAGCATATTCAAGACATGAAATGTGAAAAATGTTCTCTCTAACAGATTTTGATCATCAGTAATTTTTTCTCCGCATAACAATAATTTTGAAAAAGTTTTAAATAATACAAACTATAATCACTGATTGATTTAATTTTTACTGTAAGATGTTCAATCTTTAGTTTCACATGAACATGATACTGAAGGAAAATCATGGCTTTCAACTTTTCTTGACTTGAAGTCGTGTTTCCTTCTTTAATTGTTTCTCCAAGATTCATGGTATTCAAATGATTTTCAGCATCAAACACCGATGATAAATAATTATCACCATTGATATCAAGAGTTAGAAATTCTAATTTAGTAAAACTTATCAGCATGGTAAAATCAAATTGTAGAGAATCATGCAGTTAACGTATGTTGAAATTATAACAAAGAAACAACACAAAGAGAAAAATAAAGAAGAGAGGAAGCAGAAAAGACGTTTGAACTCAATTGTTGTGTGTATTACAAAAGCACTATACACTTCTACTTATAGGACATGTGATGGTATAAGTTACACTATAGAATTTAATAGGTTGGATGTTACAACTTAGAATTGAATTACAATTATATAACAATAATTGGTAACCTATTTAGGTTATACATATTTACATATACAATGTATAATTATACTTTATAAATAAATACATTCATTTTTTATTTATTAAATTAAGATTAGCCAATCATAATAATGAAAAAAAAAAGTCTTTGCAATATGGTAATTAAACTGTTATTTTTAAAAGTTGGAGAATAATCTATCTAAAACAAGAATAAAATTTAATAAATCTAAAATAACTAAATGTATATAATCATATTATAAGTAAAATTAATAATAAGTTTAGGTTATTTAATTAGGTAGACTAATGAACCAATTAAACTTTTTATTTATTTGAACCAAACACAACTGGATCAAATTATGTGATTATATTAAATTGATCGATTTTTTAAAATCATTGAGGTCTTTTGACACACCTATCAAACACTATTACACATCTATTGAAATTACAAGTTCAATAACTACCCCTTAGGTTCGAAGAAGTAAAACAAAAAGGTGTTGTTTTTCTCAAAAGAAATGGAATCTACTATTTTGAGTAAGGTTATAATGGGAAATACTCTCTAACCCTATTATGAAATATTAGATCTATATTGGAGTCTTAATTTGGTAAAATTGGATGATTTAATTAAAGAATAGAAGTAATAAATAAATGTAAGTTTATAGTTTGGGTGAAAATAAATGCACAACTATCTTTTATTGGAAAAATCTTAAATATTTGGGCAGACCCATCTGCAGTGGAAGAACTTCTAATGCAAATTACTTGAATGGCCCTTTTTATTAATTCAAAGCACTCACTCCATGGGACATTGTTCCCTTCTACACACTTAAATATATGGTTGGACCATACTAGTAAGTTCCATCTATTTATGTACATCATCTTCAATTACAAACAAAAGAAAAGGTGATTTGTAATTGAGCACTTGAATGAGCTAAATAAACATAGATATAGTTCGAGAAGTATTCAAATAATTTTCTTATAAAATGTATTATAGAGATGTTTTTTTTTTCTTTCTAAAAATACCTTTGTTTTTTTTTTACAAATTAATATTATCATTTGACCTTTTATGAACATCAAACTACCATCAAATTAGATTTTTATAATTTTTGTAGGAAAATTAAGATTTGAAATGATATGATGATGATCTAAAACAGTAATACAAATCATCACAATGTTCTAGATCACTGTCACGTTATTTTAAGTTTTTCATTTTTGTCAAAAATTTTAAATAATTTTTACTTGAATAGTAGTTTTGAAACGTTCGTAAGAGGTTGACAATAATATTGTTATTTTTTTAAATAAAACACAAGGGTATATTTTAAAATAAAATGACTAAAACCTTGCTTACAACATAAATAATTTGTCACATATATTGTTTTAAGTTTTTCAAAATATACATCATTACCAATTGCACAGTCACTAAGATGTCATTTGATAATGATTCAATTTTCTAAAATTAAGCTTATAAAAATCATTTTTATCTTTGAACTTTGCTATTATTTTTTATCAATAATTTAAAAAATAAAGCTTAAATTATAAAAATTTTAGAAAACTAAATGATTATGCATAAAAAATAAAAAATAAAAACTATGATTGTTATATAATTTTATTGTTGTTTGAGCTCAGTAACCCTTTTCTAATAGCTATTTTAAAATTTTGTTTATATATATATATAGAATTAAGCAATGAATGACATCAAATCATAAGATTTCATACTGAAAACAATGTTTTCTGTTGAGCATTTAATCTACGCCCCATTTATGGAAGAATCATTAATTGTGAGCTCGAAGAAGCATAAGTATCTCTGAGCATTTTCATAATTACTTTTAAATACAATGACAGCTCTTAAAACTCTTTTTGAATCGGCTAAAAAGTTGTTAACATCATCCCTAGACTCTTGTACGTTAAATTTATATTTACTGTCTACGTGAACGTCACTTTTACTCATGTTTTTTCTATTGGAATAATGGTTTGATTCACTTTTTGGCTTCTAATACATTGGATGAATAGATGTCCATGTTTGCATTTTTTTACTCTTCTAATTTTATTATTTAGTTGTCTCGTTCTTGTACTAAAAAATAACGAAACAAATGAAAGTTATAAAATATGTGAAATATGCTTGGAAAACTTGATGAAATTACAAGAATAATAACAGAGGGATGAGATTGTGAGATTTAGAGTTTGTTTCTAAATTTATTGGATTTTGGAGAGATTAATATAGGGGTTTATTTGTCTTGTTCATAGAGAGCTAAGGGATAGTTCAACACTTCTGCAATTACTAATTACAATCACCTTTCATCATTCTTAACTTTAGAGTTTATGGTATGTTTTATTTATGTCACACAAAAGTTCAACAACGAAAATGTAATCCATGAAAAATTAAGTTGGTTTTATTGATTGTATTGGTTTTACCTTCTCTAATGGATAATCTTCGACTGCATTCTTTGAATCTAGACTTCGACATGAAAATTTACAAGTTTATTCTTAAATCAAGGAAAGATAAATCTAGCTTTTAATTTTTGTAGAATCTAATACCTAAGGGTGAAACGATAGTGTCTCAATGGAGGTTTAAATGCTTAATGATTCAAATGAAGAGTGACCCTTTTTATTTATAGAGTTTTGGAAGGCAATACATGAGCTGCACTTGGTTGACTTTTGGATCAACTTTTGAACTTTGACTTAATTTAATCTTTTTTAATTTGCTTTATTTAAATGGCTTAGTATGAAATTTTTTGTGACTCTTATATGACTACGAGCTTCAAACACGACGTGTCTGATGAAAAGAATACAATAAAGTACTTATCAAATAGGTAGCAACTAAATGCCTCTCAAAACAGCTTACTCACGATAATAGTTCAGCTTCCCCTAAACTTGAAAACTCCCTCTTGTAATACTTTGTTCTGTCTTGTTCAAAACACACTCTTCAAGTTAAGTTGGTTTATGTTTCCACTAAAATCGTGAATCCATCTCAACATTAGAACTTAGGTTCCTCTGATATACTCATGAATATTAAAGATTACGCTCTAAAAGAATAGAAACCTCTATTAGGTCTATAGCAAGAATAGCAACCACAACCTTACGGTGAAAAACACAAACAATTCTTTCGGCACAGTACCTCAACTTCAAAAACCGTAGCTACAAAATATATAGAACCCATATCCCTAAGACCAACGCTACGATATCAACCAAATATTAAGCCTGAGCTAACTTAGCTTCAAGTACTCCAATCCTTATGTGGCGGCATTATTTATGGAGACAAGTTGACATATCATCTCGGATCAATATTCAAACGAATGGTGATATTTGATTTGTCAAAACTTTGATTACATTTGTTCCTTTAGGTTCAAATCTTGAAATTGGAATACTTTTCCTTCCAGTAAAGACTATTATTTTTTTGTTGAACAGGACGAACAGTTTCCATGTTTCAATGCTTTATTCTCTCGATCACATATCATTGCTTTTTTAGATTAAAAAAAAAAAAAAGCAACAAATATCACGAAATCTAAGGCTTTCACCTCATCAATACGAAAGAGATGAGGAAAGAACAGTCACGACAGAAAACCAAAAAAACCGTGGTTTATATAAATAATTATAGAGAGAGAGAGAGAGAGAGAGAGAGATTTTAATAGGATGGGTGATTAGTAAAGTCATATAACAAAAATTTGATAGAAATAAAAGAAAAAAGGGGGTGGGACCCATGGAGTTGGCAGAAGGTAATGAAGCAAATAATGGGGGCAGGTTGTGTGAGTGGGGTCCATACGACAGAGTGGCAGTAGCTAGCTGCACCATAGTCGTACCCGCGCATAATCATTTCCCAGAATTAACACCCCCAGGCCCAGGCCCATTACTCATATACCGACAAACCCTTCTGGGGCCCCACTCCCATTTAAATCAATGGTCATGATTAGACTCATTCGCTTAATGTGATACGTACAAAAACCACCAGATCCCGATCCCATTAAAAAAAAAAAAAGAAAAAAAATGAAAAGTCAAGTCCACCCGGTTTGTCCGGTTCGATTTGGATGGAAATAAACCCTTTTTTGGATAATGCAGACCGGGTGCCCTTTTATGGAAATTTCATATTTTTATTACATTTTTTTGTCTAAAGTGCAAATAGATTTTTTTTTTAAATTTATAAAAAAAGAAAAAAAGGAAAAGGATATTGGATCGGGTACGGTTAATTCCAGGAGTACCTGTCCTGAGGTGGACCCC
>JBBPDI010000029.1:25978089-25989564 GCA_037974545.1 Cucumis variabilis | reverse complement strand
TAGAACCTTTGAAATATGATTATAGTTTTCAAAATTTTGGTTGATTATTTGTGGGTTATGTGCAGATCAATTTTGTATGTTCATTATTATTTCGAAGTTAGCAGATAATAATAGTGAAAACACTACATTATTAATTAATCTTTTAACTTGAAGAAGATGAAAAGATGCGATAGAGTTTTTGGTGGAATTGAATATAGTATGTGTAAGAATGGAGAAAAATAGAAAAGAAAATGGAAGGATGGAGATAAGAGAAGGGGAATTAAGGTAGGAGGATGATTCCTTTTGGAGAAGAAGATGAAGAGAGGGAGAGGAAGAGATAGAGAGTAATAGAAAAGTTAAAAAAAAGGCAAACAATCAAAAATATCATATAACGTATATTTAATAAAAAGTTTGTCAAATCGACACTTTAGCATGTTATGTCATTTTTTGTTAGTCAACTAAAGATAAAATTAGTCAAAAAATTATTTTAAATCATTTTTAAAATGAAAGACTAAAGTGTATATTTTAAAACTTTAAAAATCAAATAGATTCTTAAATCTAAATACTAAGGGTGTTATTTTTTCCTAAATAAAACAAAACTTTTAAGTGGTTATTTTTAGGATGTTTTGGTACATAAAGCTCTCCATTTGAGTCTCAAGTTCTCAACCATCTCTAAGCTATTTTGTGAACCCTAAAGCCAAGTGTGTATATATATATTGATTAGTTTAATGTGTATGTATATCATATAACAAACTGAATAATGTTTGTTGATAAGGTTTGAGTATATTTTGAAATTTGTGTGGACCAATTATATGGTAGAATGGATGAGGATGGGCACCACAAGTTTTGGTGAATCATTGTGAATAGTAAAGGTTAAATGAGGACATTCTAACAAAGCACCATGCATTCAATGTTTTCTTTTTCTTTTCTAACCAAAAGAAGAAGAAAAAAGCTCAAATAAATCATTTTCCGTCAACTTACATCTTAGTTTCACTCATCTCAACTCTAAGTATTGTTTACTTTTAAGTATTTAACTTTCATCACAAATCTTTTAATAAATTTTAATTTATTGGTTCTTATGCTAGTTTATTTTTGTCTTTTTTTTATTTGTTATTAATTACCATTTTCACAATCAAAGAATATCTTACATTTTCACACGATGTATTTCATTAATGAAAATTATTATTATTATTATTTCTCAATTTCAATATACAACAGCAGCAACAAAACTAAATTTAGAATTTATTGAAAGCATAGATATAAATATAATTAGAATTTGAAAGTATAAGATTAAATTTGTGTTGTTTTATAATATAATAAAATGGACTAAAATATTTATAAATACAACAAAATTTTATTGTTTATATGTAATAAACTATGATAGACTATAATAGGCTATTATTTGTGTCTATTTGTGTTATGATAGTCATAATATCTTGATCTGCTACTTATAGATTTGGATATTTTACTATATTTGTAAATATTTTCAATAGTATTGTCGTTAAAAATAATTTTCTATTAAATTTAATTAATATTAATTTTTTTTACACGAATAATAGTCTATCTTGATTTATTACTAAAGTTGGAGAACCAACTTTCAACCTTGAAATTGATAATACAAACTTATGTTAGTAAAACTATGCTCGAGATTTGGTATTTTAACCTCTGAAAAACAACATAAGAATTTAAGACTATATTCAAATAAAATCTTATCTTCCTGTTATTTGAAAAGAGAAAAGCAAGTACTCCCTTGGAGCATCCCAATGTATAGTGCAATGCAATGTTGTTGTGTGGTTTTGTTTTTAAAAAGAAAACAAATTTTTTTAATTATTTTAGATGATAGAGAAGTGGAAAATACCAGTGATAAAAAAGTGAAAAATACCAGAGTTAAACTGCACGTAATCGATACACATATAAGAGTCCATCCATTTCAAAAATTTGAATATGCACACAAACTCTCACTATAACTTACGTTTAAACATCGAAAAATTAATTTATAGGTAAAACAAAATCAACATTTATACATTTAAAAATAAATAATTTTGTGAGATTTTCATTTTCAAACCAATTGAGTAAAAGAATGTTGATGTAATATATATTGTTAAAAAGTGTGAAAATAATGGACCAACATACCTAAATTTCTTGACTTTGCACATGAATATAATAAAAGTAAGGCTTGATTGGTCCATAAAGTTTTCCATAGAGAATAAATACTTGAATACAATATATACCTATTGTTATTGACAAATATTTGATATATATTAATACATTAACAATAACAACCGATATTTGAGATTCATTCATTTCTAGGACCAATAATTTTTGTTGATACCGACCATAGAATTAGAATATGCACCACAAATTTTTGTGATCAATTATTGCTTTTGTGTTAGCTCTAGAGGAAAATTGGTTGGCAATAATTATGATTTTGATTGATGTTTTTAGATTTGGTAAAGTCAATTTGTGATAGTTTATTTGTTGTTTCTATAAACAGATTCTGAATACTGTCATTTAAACGAAACTTCATAGTTAAGTATGCTTAACTTGAACAATTATATATTTGGTGATCTTTTAATTTTTTTATGATATATATGATTGAGGATAAAATATGTTAAAAGAACTTGTGTTGGTTTGTGGAGACAATTTTTACTTTTAAAAACCTTTAAATAAAGAAGATGAAATATCGGAGGAATGATCAAGCATTGGAAAAAAAATTAAACATCATATTTAAACACCTAGAAGTTTCTTAACTAATCACAAACAAATAAATTAATTTGAGATTTAAAAGAATAAACAAAGTCTTCATTGCTACAAATTTGGTAATAAACATTATATTTTCTTTATTTTTTTATTCTTACTGGTTATTTTCAAAATTATGATCTAAATTCATAACATGACTCTCTTTTTTGTATTAAACTAAACCAACATACTAACACGTCAAAGTGATTTTAGGTCAAGAGTATTTTTATTGTCGAATTTGTTAATCACATTCCATGATCTCTAATTTTTATTTTTATTTTTATTTTTAAATTTAAATATCGATTATTTGATCACTCATTCATTTTAGGAGGTTTTTAAAAAATATAACAAACCTCCAAAATATCCACTCTATATAAAACAATTTTGAAAATGAAAAAAAGCCAACACTATCTTGTATCATCTCCGACCGCATATCATGATCGTTTAGAAAAAGAATTACTATGTGTGGCTGATTAATCACAGGGCATTTTAGGTATTTTTCTTATTGTGGGCCCGTGGACATTTTCCATTTTCAAAATTGTTCTATAGAAAAAAAACGATAGAAAAAATGCTTTAAATCATATCCACATGATCAAATAGTTCTTTTTAAACTAAATGATGAGAAAATGATTTTAAATCTGAACGATCGTGTTGACCATGCTAAACAAGCATGTTGACTAGGTAAGCGAGCATTTAGATTATGTCAAAGTGGTATTTAAACGATCTTGGTATTCTTAAATATGAGGAAGATGAAGTTAATATTTATATAAAGTTCAATATTCTTTCTAAACGATTTTGAATATTCTTGAGATTTAAATAGAAGAATAAATTATTTAAAAATAAAAGAAAGAAAATCTGGAAAGATGAGTTGAAAAAGTTTGGAAGAGAATGAATAAATAGAAAAAAAAAAAAAGAAGTGAAGAAAGAGAAACGAATCGTTTACAATATCAAAAGCAAACCTGGAATTTATAAAAATATTTTACTGGCTTTATAGATTTTTGATTTTGTTACACGAACCATAAATTTTTTTGTATTTTGTTACATTTTATGAAAATTCTCGTTTATTTGATCTATATATTTTTATGAACTTTAAATGTTTCTATTTGTAAAATTTAAAAAATAATCATTTTTGCCATTGTTATATTATTTGTCTATATAATATATCTAGTCACTCACTTCTTAGTCCTTAGTTATTATAAGTACTTAGTGTGACCTACCCCACATACTCCAAATTAAATAATTGATTTCTTATTTTAAAGGAAATTACATCATTATTTTCTCCAAGAATTATAATCATTGTAACGATGAAAATAGTTGTTGTTATTATTATTATCATTATTTTGAAGTTTATTGACTAGGAATTTTGAATCAAATGATGTAACTGATATTTAGTGCAAATAAAAACAATGAAATTAAGAAAAACCATGATACAATTAAGCTGTAAGTGGTGAAAAATGACCAAAATGATGAAAAAAAACCTTCCAAATTTACGTGGAAAACTAATTAAAAAAAAATAAAAGACCAGAAAAATACTATTATGTTAAAAATGCTGAGAATCATATAGTATTTTTCACTCATTGTTCCCAATTACAAAATCACTCTCTTCTCTCTTCAAAACTTTTGAGTACTTGCACCCCTTTTTACTTTCAAATTAGAAAATACTTGAAGAGAATTTAGTTTAAATAAATATGCAAAAGCTAAAAGTATATTAAATTGGGAGATTAGTAAACAAAGGAGGTGACGTGTTTTTTAGGCTTGGAGTCACTCACAATCCTACAAAATAACCAATTTAAGATTCCCACATCTTACCAAACCCAACAAATGAGCCAAAGAAAAAAAGAGAGTTGCTCAAGCTAGAATGCTTGATCTCGACCAAGGCTGAGGCCAAACCTTGGCAAAGTAAGCATGTCTTGAACCCAATAGATCATTTTAGGCCTCTAGATATGGTCTAAACAAAATGGTTAACCTCAACTGTAACCCATCTCAAAGTTTTAGGTAATTTTTATCTATTTATCTCAAAACTATTTGTGTTATTTTGGATTTAAAGATCAAACAACGCCCTCCAAATAACTTTAACTAGAATTATACGAAACCAATCCTAGCGAAAACGTGGAATTGGATGTATCCTTTGACCCATTAAGTTATCTAATTATACTAAGGTAACTCTAAAACTCTAGAAAACAATCTAGGTCAACTTTAACTACTCTATAAATAAATCATTAAATCTCATACAAAATAACTTAAATTTTACTCTCAAACTTTCCAACTTAAGCATTGAAGTGTACGTGACAAACACCTCATTGGTATCCAAGTTTTGTGTTTTACATGCAACATTTTGCTCTCTCTAAAACAAATTAATTTACTATGTGAATGTCATGTGATTTTTTAATTTTTATTTTTTTATGTGAGTGTGTGGGTGCTCGGAGAAGTAGAAAGGAAAAGGGTGGAAAAACGGGAAGTAATAAAAGGGGAAAAGGAGAAGATTGAAGAAAACAATAGGTTGAAAGAAAGAAAAGAAAAAGCATTTATCATGAGGAGTTTAGGTTTCAGGAAATAGGAATAGAAATAGAAATAAATACACCTTTTAACTAAAGAAGAGAAAAAAAGAACTTAGAAGTGACGAAAAGGTCACGGCTCTGAGTAGTGCCCACCACCGTCTCCCCCCATTCCGTCACCCAATTAATAGGTCCACCCCCACCCCATCTTCCTACTGCTTTTTCTCTTTTCCTTCAAAGATATTTTTACTTAGCTTTAAACTAACACCACTATCCTTCTCTTAAATTATAATAATACTTTGTATTTAAAATGTATATTATTTTAGTTTATTTTATAATAGTAAAAAGTAATTTTTTAAATAATATTTTTTAAAATAATTTTAAAAATATGGTAGGTGAAAAAATACTTCTAAAAATAGGATAGTAAAGTTGTGTGCTAGATCCACGACTCCGTTCTCTCTAGCAATCAACACTGTCATATTGTTCGACATGCACGAAGTCTTGAATCGGGTCCACGACTTCTTTAACCATTTCTTTTGGCATAACCATTCGTCCTTTTCTCATTCTCTTCCTTGGCCGCTATTGCCATCGTTTTCTCTTTATGATCGTCATCGTCTTACTATTTAATCATTACTTGCTTAGGAGTTCTAAGGTGTAATTATTTTATATTTTTAACATATATTTTTGTTTATTCATAAAGATTTTTTTAAATAATGTTATAGTGTAGAATATTGTAAAAAATAAGATAGTGAAACCGTGTATCAAGTCCACAACTAAGTTAAGTGTATGATGTTGTTTATATAGTGTAAATGCAATTGTTTAATTTATGGCTTGATGTATATTTTAGGGCTTAAATTCATAATATTGTATAGTGTATTGATATGTAAATTTTAGGGCTTAGATTGATAGTATTGTATTGTGTAATTATTTGATTTTATGATTTTGCATTTTTGTTTCATATATAGGACATTGCATTGTTTTGTGTAAGTGTGAGCTTGAGGATTGATACGTAAATTTTTAAACTTACAAGTGTGCATATATTGAAATGAAAACTTAGATTGTTTAGATTTGAAATTTTTTACTGATTAGGCAAGTAGGCTTCGTTACGTTTGACTTTGACTATAGTACTTTTGAAATAAAGTACGGTTCTGTCGATGCAACTTGAAAATCTAGTTATTCTTGAACCTAGTAATGATGGAGATAGTGATATAAATGTAGATGTTGATAGATTATTTGGACATGAAGAAAATATATAGCATGAAAATGAATTTATACCATATGAGATATTTACACAAATATATTGGAACATTGTTGATTCTGTTCGTGAACAAGAGTCAAGATTTGAAGATAGAAATGTATTTGTAGACAATTCATGCTTAATTTAAAAGGAATTGTTATTTGACTGTAGAGAAATTTTCAATTGACTATTAAAAAGGATTGTGTGACAGAACATTATGAGATTGTTGTAGTAGAATCGAACCAAAATTTTTGGTATGTTAGATGTCAACCGTGGAAAATGGTTGTACACTAGAATAATTTTCACTTAACGAAGAATGTCTTTTAACTTTCATGATGTTATATTTTTATTCTTAGATTTTGAGTTTAATTTTTATGTAGCCTTGCATTTGATTTTTTGTTTTTTTAGACTAAAAGCCTACATTTGCATTCATTAGTTTTTTTTTTACTTGTCATGTTTCAATATTTTATTGTTTTAACCTTGAATTTTTGTTGATGCTCCCTTCACTTTTAATTAATTAATTTATAATAATTAATTTAATATTATTTTTGAAAAAAATAATGAAAACTCATTTATTATAATTATTCTTAATTCTTATAAATTAGTTAATAAAACTTAAGATTGAAGCAGAAAATAGACAGCATTACCAACAAAATAAAAGTTAAAATGTAAGTTTTGAAATTCAATAACCAAATTGAAAACAAGAAACTCTAAAAAAATGTTGGAAATGAACGGAGGAAAGTACATAGCAAAAGTAAAGTGGAAAAAAAGACTTTAGGCTTTATGCTCTGTCCCTACGTTTGAAAACGTTTGCGCATATTCAATAGGGTATAAATTTCAAAACATCGTAGGAAGAGTTTTCAAACTGTAGTTATGATAGAAGTTGGATCTTTTCCATGCACGTGTACTCCACCGTCCATAAGATTGGGTAAATTCCTGTAATCACGCTGTTTCTCGAACAAAAAAAGAAGTAAATATTAGATTAAATTTTCACCACCCCTCCATTTAAAATTTCTGTTTTTATTATATTGTTTAAATTAAATTAGATGTAATTAAATATTTTTTCCACTTTCTTTATAAACAATTAGCAGTTTTTTTTAGAAAAAAAAAACACATATAATAATTCTCACCTACCATATCGGTTTTTCCATATTTTATGAGCATAATTAGCTGAGGTAATAAATTTTTCATTTCACCACCACAATTTTCATTCGGATTAAATAAATTTATTTTGTATCAACTACAAAAATTATAGTGTGAATATAAGAGAGAATGATTGGAAGGAAGAAAAGATTGTTGTTTTAAAATTTTAATTTGGTGGGATTGGTCCATTCCATTAGTGGAAGATGTTGTCCGATGTCTCCCTTAGGCTTTACATATGAAAACACGACACCTTTTTCTTCTTTGGAAATGAGCTTAGGGCCGTCGTTTTCAGTCAAAGATTACGGTGGGCTATGTGGCCCAAACATTAAATGGGCCTACTTTATTTATAACTCAATCCAACTCAACAATAATTGACTCGTTGTCTACCAAGATCTGATGCTCCCATCTACGACACATTGGAATCACGGTTTGCGTTTTAGGAATAATAATACATATATCAACGTTTTTTTGGAGTCGTTTTGAAAAATAAGAAATTTGTTTTCTCTTTTGATTTCTGACACGTACAAGATACTTTATCCAATACCAAAATACACACATTTCTAAACTATAATTATTTCATCTCTAGCGTAATGGATTAATGCTACGTATTTATGAGTATATAATTATTTTTGATGCGGTAACCCCTATGGTAACATCTCCTAATATATTTGAAATCAACCAATTTGTTGTTGAAGGTTTTAACAACTTTATTCCATTTTACTATTTTTAAAATTATTTGAAGTTGAATCTCAATTTGATTTTATTTTAAAATAACTTTGATTGGTTGAATCTCAACCCTTAATCATTAAGAAAATAAAACTAGTTTGTACATTAGATCTAATTTTTATTTTTTTAAATTAAATTTTTAAAAAGTAGTTAATATGTCTTCATCCTGTCAACTGAACTAATTTTCTGTCATGAACCCTAAACTTTCAAGAGTATTGGTCAAGGGTAGACGAGATGAAAACAACCGTTATCATAACTTTCATTTGGGTGAAGTGCATGTCCCATTGAACACGTCTTTCAACCAGCTCGTTAATCTAGTTCAATATGAAAAAATAATATGCTCAGAATAACTTTTAGCTATATCTAAAGTTATTAACTGCAGAAATAACTAAAGCATGAAAGCAACAAATAAAGCAGAAGAATTTGATAACCCAGTTCGGCAAATACGACCTACATCTGGGAAGCTTTTTTGTTCAAATAAAAAATATTATTGAGATTCATAAGTTTGTAATTTAAATATTAAAGCTACAGTAATAAGTTATCTCCACAACTTAAATATATAAACTCAGGCTCTCCCTGACGGTAAAAGTGAATATCTTCAAAGACAAAATTAGGCTCCCCCTAAATTAATGGATTGACTTCTCAATCACATGGTCTTCATTCATATTTCTTATTACTCATATTTCACTGCATCAGCTGACTATCTTCAATGTAAATTTATATATCAGAAGGCAACTATCATACCTTCAACAAACTAACTTGATGAAGCAAAATTCGTCTAAATGAAGTTTGGGTTAGTCGTCTTCCACACACAATTTCAATCACAACTAACTCCATATGTGTGTATATGTGTGTGTGTGTGTGTGTGTGTGTGTGTGTGTGTGTATATATATATATTCCTGTAGATTAATATATATTCGAGTGAATCTTCTCGATATTGTTTATTTAAAAGATATATACCCATATTTCCAAAATATGGGTAAAACAATTGTTTGAATCCTTAATAATATCTTTCCATATAAGAAGAAATTCTAATTAAATCCTTTTTGACAAAAATCCCAACACAGTATAATCTTTTTCCCTCTTCTGACTATTTAATTTCTCGAATTACATTGTACCGTGATGGTTGTAGCAATTCTAATGTCATTACTATTGTTGAAGACAAAGATGTGTAGTGGTTCTTGTCCCTTATTTTTCATTCCTCTTTTATGTTATTGTCAACCATGTCCTATCTTGTTCATCAAATTTTCCTATTTTGGATTCCATCAAGAACTTCAAATTGCCCATCTAATGTCGTTGATTTAGTAGATTTGGATTCGTGTGTTGTAGATTTCTACATAAAAGAATGTTCGATTTTTAGCGGCAAAGATGCCTTAAAGAAACATGGGTTTGATGTCAGTTACCATATGATTTTCTGCCTGCATTCTTTAAAGTGTTAATTGAAAATAATCCAGGTAGGTTTTACATTATAACTATAGTGTCATTAAATCATAATTATACGAGGTCTTTTCAAAAATAGAACAAAGCGACAAAATATTTATACCGTATAGAACAATTTCAAAAATGCAAAAAGCTCACAGACCCACAATAGAAAATTTCAAAAATGCCCCTGATTAATTGGTATCCGACGCACAATATATATTTAAGAAACCATCATTTAGTATTTGAGAACCGATCATTTAGGATTTCATCATTTATATTTGGCTTCCCAGACCAAATCTAAACGAACAAATCTAAATCTAAACGATTTTTTAATAATTTTTTTTTGTACACGATCGTTTAAATTTGGGTAGCCAAATCTCAACGATTTTTACAAGATTTTTTGGAAAACGATCGTTTATATTTGATACATAATCGATTAAATTTGGCATTTTTTTACACGATCGTTTAAATTTGGTAATAGTCGATTAGATTTGATCATTTAAATTTGAGAAGTCAAATCTAAATGATTTTTTTTTACAATTCTTTGGTGGACGATCATTTAAATTTGACTATTTTTGTATACTATCGTTTAGATTTGATCGTTTAAATTTGGACAGTCAAATTTAAACAGTTTTTTTTAAAGATTCTTTGGTCTTTAAATTTGGCTATACACTATCATTTAGATTTAGCTATCCAATATCCCAATGATTTTTTTCATGATCTTTAATTTGTCACACGATCTAAACAACCAAATAACAGTTTGAAAAAAAAATAAAAGATATTGTATATTTGATACATGATCTTGAACCAAATAACGATTTGAAAAAAATAAATAAAAGAAAAAGTGTAGAAGAAGAGAAAAAGACGATGGAAAGAAGAAAAAAAAATAAAGAAGAGGAGAAGAAAGACAATGAAAAGAAAGAATACTATCGAAGATCATAAAGAAGAGAGAATTGAGAATGATGCAAAAAAAAAAATCGAGAAAAAGAGGAAGAATCAAAATTGAAAAATCGTTGTAAATCAGTAAGGACAAATATGAAATTCTGAAGAAAAAAAATAATAATCAACCTTAATGGGCTTTTCTTAAATTGTTCTATGTGCTGTAAATATTTTGCCGTTTTGTTTTATTTATGAAAATTAACCTAAATATAAATTTTATCATCCATTTATTGACTTATGGTTACTTTTTTATTTAACTTTTGATAGGTACATATACACAAGAAGTAAATGATGATGGCATATTCAAATATTATTTTATGGCTCTTGCATAAGAATGTTTTTCGTTTGTAATATTTACGAATTTTATGTGGCAGGTACTTATGAAATTTGTTTTCTTATGAATTTTATTATGTTGATTATTATACTTGAAATTTTATTTACTTATATATTTGCAGTAATAGTTACACTGTAATGATCAAATCATAAATGTTTATGTGTGTTTATCTTTGTGTAATTTTAAGTAATAACGATTGTTTAAATGTAAATTATTTTATCAATTTTCTTTCTTCATGCATTTTTTGTTTCAGTGAAAACTCATTAATTTGTTTCTCAATGTTTCTTATTAAATTTAAATTAACTTATTCTAAAAATTTAGCATTTTGTATATATATATATATATATATATAAATATATATATATATATATATAATTAGATCAGTACCATTAATTTATACAATGGTAAAAGGAATTAAAATTAAAAAATTATTGCATTTCAAAAAGACTTTTTAAACCAAA
>JBBPDI010000029.1:25842512-25853506 GCA_037974545.1 Cucumis variabilis | reverse complement strand
TTAATTATTAACTAATTGATTAATTGTTAATTAATTAATAGATTTGATAAAAAGAATCTCATAATTTTCTCCTACTCTTTTTCCTATTCCAAGAAGGAAAGAGAGTTATAAAAATCTGGAAGAAAACAGTTTTTCTTTAACTAAATTCATCCAGAAAAATGTCAAGGTTTTTTCTCGCTGCAAAAAGAAAAGAATTTCTCTCAACTACCTCTAAACATTTTCCCATCGCAATTGGTTCCCACAAACCAATCTCATTCCAAATGATAGGAAGGTCTCCGACGAGTGGTGTCCCCAATTAGGTAATTTATAGATTCAGAGACATCATCGAAAGTAAATTCTCTGTATCCTATAAATTTAAAAGCATGCTTAGATTTATATTTAGAATTTTGATTCTAAAATTTTGCCAATGTACTGGTATTTTAAGATTCTCAAATTAATTTGAGAAATTGTCCTGTAAAATCTTCTACTGTCATAGGGTTTTTATCCCTTCATTCATAATCTAACGTGTAGTGACCATGGACTCATGCTTCTTACTCAGTACGTCAGACATACTAGCCAAGATGTAGATGCAAGCCTTATCATTGACCCAATGCATCCCCGACAGTGTGTAATGCATTTTGAGAAGGGGAAGGAGGACATTTCTCCATTAAGCAAAGTGTGGATCATCAATTGCCAAAATCATATCCAGGTTCGATTTCCACATTGCATAATTCTCACAGTTAATATTTCATTTTTAAGTAGTGTGATTATTGAGGAAGACATGTTGAAATAAATAACAAATAATTAACCGTAGTAGTTATCTTTGTCTTAACCCATTACACCAAATATCCAATCAATTCAACAAATATAAACAATCAAAGAACCCTAATTAAACAAAAGATTTGGTTTATGTCACAATACTTCAGAAGTTTAGACCAATAGTCACCAAAGGGTGATTAACTACTTCTCACATGAATTGAGACAATCTCAACTAATTACTAATACAAGAATAACTCATATTCCTATAGCGTTCTTAGCTACCGTTGTTCGATCAATGATTCATTAACTAACTTTATAATTTATCTTGTAAGTGTGACCTTACCATTTTCAGATTCCAAAGGTACGCTTCAACATGTTATCGTTAGGAAAAACAACTATTGAAAATTAACCTAAAAGGATCTATCCATTTTTTGGGGTTTGCGTTGTTCCGACTTCTATGATCAAGTCATTCAAATGAATGGTCACTCTAGGATGACGCGCAAGTGGACCATAGAAATCCCACAGTGCAACCTAATGGAAGAGACTGTAAGATACATTGACACACATCCCTTCTCCCACTTACTATGAACATTTCTCATATTCACCTTGTTATTGATCCTACAAACACTTTTCAAAGGAAGGTCACACCCAGGTGATTTGAAGTCGAGTATGGATCTCATATGTGAACTTTTAGGGACACGAGAGCTAAAAATTGATATATCACATATACCATTTTTCTTCCACTAAAAATATTCTATTAATTAGTTTGTTGTACCTAACTAAGTTATGGCTGAATGAATTTAACTAAGTCTATTCCTATTATAAATCATAATAAAACTTTACTCTAAAGTTTCTAGGTGTATTAAATCATTTAATTTACCTAGTAACATCTTATACTAATAGGAATAAGGTTAATTCAATGTCGGTTTCGAATCCATTCCCAGTTAGGAGATACTTTGTAAACCGTCAACTTACCTTCAGCTTTAGACAGAAATTTACTAGTGGAGTTGCCTTATAACCTTAAATCCTATTTGTCTTACTTAGTTTCATTAAACTAAAATAAGACTTAATTCTAATTCTATTATAATTAAAGTAATTTTAGGTCTATTTAATTTTAAACAATTTAAATTTAAATTAAATTATCCTAAGATCCTTCGTTTGCACACAACTCTTTATTATAAGTTGACGATTTCTAATTATCAAATTTTATAACTATTATAAAATTAATTAATTAGGCCTATAACCATGCATACTATGATTTAATTAATTGAAATCAAATTATAATTAAGTATAAAAAATATTACATGCAAATCAGAAAAATAATATAACTATTATATTAAACTATGAATGTAATATACTCAATGAAAATTGATTTTAATTTTAATTAATATAACACTGATACTTAAAAAAAAACATGAAAATCATTGAAGCATACCCAAGATATTAATTTAAATATAACAAATTATATTTAACTAAGTAATATCATATATCATGTTTATCAAATTTCATATATCTAATATATCAATATATATTAAATAACTCATAAAAGTAATAATTATGCATTAATATCATATATTATAATAATTATAATATATAAAAAAATATGTGAAAATGCTTCACTACAGTGGAATTTATTTATCTAAATGACGTTCATAAAGGAACAAAGCAAAAATTATATTAATTAAGCGGCAAATTATCTTAAAATAGCTTCCAAAACGGGTCTCAAAGCTTCAAACTGGGCCCGAAACCTTGAACCAGTAAAAATACCATTGAACCGGCCCATAAACAAGTAAACTGAGCCGCAAACCATTAGTGCCTGCTGACGTCAACGTGATGTCGTCAACCCTTCTTCCTATCGTTTTTTCTCCGGCGAATTTAGTATACTTTTTCTCAGAAAAACACTCCAAATATAATTTTGAAATCTAAATCTTAAGATTTAGAAACTAAAATACCTAAAAGCATGAGCCTCCACAGCTTAATTTTACCGAAAACATTTATAATACATATCTCACCTATACAAATTTCTAAAATTCAAAAAGAATTTCTTCTTTATGTCTCTACATGCTGTTCAAAAGCAAAACAAACTAAAACAAGGTAAAGAATTACATCCATGGATAATAACACAACAAACTGCACACTTCAAAAAAAAAAAAAAAACTCTTGCAACGATCATTTCACAAGAAAATGAGCTAGAAAGTCGTGACAACTTCACACACGCATGAGTATAAAACTTGTAAGAACTTGGTTTATGATTTGACCAAAGGTTGAAAAAGAATATAACAGAAGATTAATATAAATGTTAGGTGATTATTAATTTCCTTACATTTTTGCTTCACTAGTCACTCTCTACTCTATGTTTTGTCACAAACATGAACCAAACCAACTGAAGTTCATAAAGAATCGTTTTATTTTTATTTTTAATTTGGAGGGCCTTTAGAACAGTACTCACCAAACGGAGCTGGCTGCCAAATCATTCATTAATGGACACTGTCTTTTGAGTTGAATGGATAGATACCCTACACCTAACACCCTACCCTAGGTTTCACCTTCTAATTTCTCACCATCCAAAACTCTCTACTTCTCTCTAAATTAAATCAAATCCATCCAAATACATTAGTCTTTCTAATTCTCTAATTTGTAAAATGTCTTTCTAATTGTTTGATTATGTCCACTCTTTTTAGGGTATATAACTTAAATTTCTCCTACGTTGATAGTTAATTTCATATCACACATAAGAAACTAATCAATTCTTTTAAGAAATATTTGTCGATATTATGTAAGTATTTTCAATTAATTTAGATGTATAATGATATTGTTTAGAAAGTTTTTGATATATGGTGACATATTTGGCCTGAATAATTGTACAATAGTAAAGTGGTTAAAATCTTTTGTCTAATATATTAGTGATAGCTTTATAATTATATTATGCAATCTATTGTGTTTTGCTAAATAAATTTTAGTGGTTTTAATACTTATATATATATATATATATGAAGACAGCTATTGAATTAGTTGATCATGTGAAATGAAATTTAGTCAAAGTTGTTTGAGATTTGTTAGAAATAATTTTAAACCCAATGATCAAGGAAGAAGAAAATTAAAATAAAACTAAGTCGAAATAAAAACTGACCTAATGCTGACCGAGCTTAAGAAGAAGGGATAACCCATGGCTTAATTCGTTCAAATATAAAGGAATTTGGTTAACTCCTCACATTACCACATCTTTGGGTGACCTCTTCGCCTCAAGGGGCGCTGTCCTTTTATGCCCTCAGTCAATTGTACCCTTAGACTAATCAATTTTACTTCTTCACCCTTCCAAATTTGAACAGGGAATGAGAAACTCTCAATTAATTCTCATGTATACATCTTCGTCTTTTCACTTACTACAGAAAACTTCTTCTTTCTTTTTTTAAACTTTTTTGAGTACATTAAATTTAGTTTTGATGTGTGAAACTTTCTCTTTTTGTAGGTTTCTAATTCCGAATCACTTCACTATCTCAAATTAATTGATAATAAGATAAATAGTTTATCTATCTTATAAAGAATGTGAATTTTAACATCTCACATGTTTCGATCTCAAGAATGTGTGTCTCTTAGATCATCTAACACTCTCACTTATGGACTAGAAATAGGAAGCATATAAGATCTCCATGGATCACTTACTTTGATTTTGATGTCTATCTTAAATCATTAACGAAGTAAAGTTTAAATTAGGAGTGAAAATAAACAAAATATATATACTGTAACAAATTTTTTAATTCATAGTTCTATTAACAAATGATTTTTAAAACGATTTATATTTTATTACAAAAGTAGGAAACATATAATCACAAATGATTCTTAACAAATATTTTATTCACACATATTCAAAAGTTAAAAGCATAACTTCCGTAGTTCCACCCAAATGTATATTTATTTGAGAGTGATCCAATTAGTCAACCATATAACCAAATGTGGGTGTGACAAGGCATTTGTATTATTATTGATGTAAGGTATAATTTGGGTGATATATAGTGTAGCTCTTTTCCATGCCCACAAGTTCCTTTGTTTAAGGGTTTTTTTTTTCTCTTCTTCTTTTTTTTTTTCCCTTTTTCCCATTTTTAAAGTTAAAAAAATTTCATTGATTCTACTTGAGATATATAGTGTAGTGTAGCTCTTTTTTTTTTTTTGGTGATATATATGTTAAACATTATAATTTGGGTGATATATAGTGTAGCTCTTCTTTTTTTTTCTTCACCCCATAAAAACTAAACAGAAACCAACATCAAATCTTTTTTTTTCTTCACCCCATAAAAACTAAACAGAAACCAACATCAAACAACTATCCATTCTACTCCTTCTTGAAGGTTGGTAGAGGCCTCGTTCAAGACGTCAAAGAGCCACAAGGAGAAGCAGGCGAAACTAAATTATGGAAAGTTTTGTTCTCATTTCTAATGACTTTACAAAAATTAATAATTTACAGAAAAAATGAGATTACTTAAAGAGCCTCTTTAACAAAAAAAAAAAAAAAGTTTAACCTATGCAAATAAGACTCCTCAAGTTTCAAAAGATTCACAACCTTAAAAAAATTAACCTCGTAAATTCCAATTAAGCGTTTAGATGTCAAAGATTTGAATTTCTGGTCTAAATTCTAATTCTGGGGCGTTATAGATGATATCAGAGTGGAATCTCTTCAAGATGAGGTTTGGGGATGAACCAAGCGAAAGCTAGTGGACATGTAACGCCTTGAATTTAGGAGGAGGATATAAATGAACCAATATCATACATGAATGAGAGGAATTCTGAAGACATAAATGTCAGAGATCTAAATTCTAAATCCTAGACCTAAGATTTTATAATTACAAATCTAAAAATTATTTCTTTAGTATAAATGAAGTAAAAGAATTTAAACCATGAACATTTCTTTTTTATCTTCAACCTACATAGTGTTTTTTTTTTTTTGGCTACCTAGATCTTGTAATTGCTATTGATACATCATCACTAAATTATTTCAACAAAACCTTAGCATCGAAATTTTCTATTTTCTTCTCTTTTTTGTGTTACAGTTATGATTTTTAATGCTCAATTTAATCTTAATGCAAAACCATTAATAAGCACATTTTAATTTCATATTTTCTATATATGATTTAGATCATTTTATTTAGTTCACAATAGTAGGTTGAGGTAAAAATTACTACTTTTTTCTGCTTAAACGTCTGTGGCTTTGATTAATGAAATTATTATTAGAGCTAGTCATTATTGATTACATGCAGTTACGTACTCTTACTTCAAATTACTATAGTAAGAGTTAAAAAGTTTATGCCTAGCTATTAAAATTTAAAATAGAATTGGTTAAAGTTGACGATGAAATTGAAAAGAATTTGTAGAAAATGGTAGGTAGAGAAATAGGCCCCAAATATTAATTGTCGATAAGAACATACTGAATCAATGAATAATGCACAAATTCTAAAAGACAGCTAAAGAAATAATGAAAGAGAAGCCAACCATGCATATATATTATAATTACATATATTTTGTGATATATATATTAAAGTTGTGTTGAGTTCATTGTTCATTGTACAACTCAATGCAATTACTTTCAGATTTGTGGGCTTCATCTTTGATTTCCAAAGAATGTCCCAAACACCTCAACGTTAAAGTTTACATTGAATAATAACAATAAAATTATTGAATAGTGATGTTCGAAAAAGATGTTTTCTTTATCTTCATTATCATATCCAAAGTCTTCATATGTTTTCTTTCTTTCAGTATGATTAATTAAGGTATGAGGATTTCAACAGTGCATGTCCACGTATATATATTACTTAAGTTATTCACGTTTGACTAAATTTAGTCTAATTTAGTTGATATATTTTATCTTTTAAATTAAGTTTTAGTTTAAAAAATATGGCTCCATCGGGTACCTATGTTTTAGAGAGGGTGAGGAGATAGATAAATGTGAATATGTTGATATTTTCACACGCTCGTCTCTATCGTCTGGTTGGATGGACGAGGTGAAACGTGAAAAATAATAATTGTTTTTATATGAAATATTTATTTTATTTTTGAATAAATAAAATTATTTTTTTCAATTTTTTTCTGGAAGGTTTTGGGAGGCAGGGTGTTGAACGCATAGAGAGGCAAATACATTGAGATATGTCACATGGTGAGTACCAAGGTGTTAAGATCTGACTGTTGAGGCATTATGTTTTTTATATAACCGTTGAGTCGTTACAGATCTTAGGTATTAATGACTTTTAAGCTTTACAAAACCTATCACTATATATAGTCCTCCCACGTCTCTCATTTTTATCATCCGAAAATACCTTCTCTAACAAATTTATAATTTTCAAGCAGAGTCATTAAAAAAAGTGTTGGTTTTTCGATCGGTTTCAATTTAGCTCCGATTGAGTGTTTTTGGCTGTTTTATCTTGAGAACGATGTGACAGTACCGAACTGTTTGCTCTTTGAATAGAGCTACAAAATGTCTTAAAGAGAACGTTATATCCGCAACCTAGTCTTCATCTAATTGTTTCTATTTTGCAGTTTGGTGTTCACCAATCTAGGTAACCACCAACCAGGCGTCCACTAATCAAGACGTTCTGTTCAGACGACCAAGTTCTAGGCATTTTCTTATCTAGGTGTCCAGATATCCAAACGCTTAATTGTTACTGGCAATACTTGCACCAACAATTTCAAATATAGCATAATAAATATTTTATAATTTTATCATTTAGATTCTATCGGTGTCTACGTAAACTTTAGTAGAAATCTATTAATATTTATTATTGAATAGACATCGGTAGAATATAAGAATTAAATATTTTTGTCAAGAGTTTGTCATTTACATGAAATTTTCTTGAATAAATATATTTATTAAACAATAGAAAATAAAAGCAGAAACCAGAAAAGAAGAATATATATATGTGTGTATACTTTTGTGCAGGTATTAATGCTAATGACAAATGACTTTCGGTGCCAAATTTGATCCTCCAATGAAAACAACTATTTTTTTTCTTTATAAATATTATTAGGAAATAAAAATGAATAAATAGTAAAAAAGAAATTCACACGAGTGGGTGTTTTGGCTGGGCTGGATCCAACTCCTTCCATGGCCCATCTAAATCATTTTCCTATTGATTGCACTATCCTCTTTTTTCTTTTTTCTTTTTTCTAAGTTTCTTTTATTCTATGTCTAATAAAAGATTGTATAATATTTATTCTTAAGAAAAAATAGTTAACATTGACCCAAGATTATTGAGAAAATTCTAATGAACTCTATACTCGTTTTGGCTCCATAGATATTTTAATTGAGAAGAAAGTTGAAAGTAATAAAGTTGATTTAATAACATGATAGTTGAACCCATTTTTATTATATTAATTAATACAATTAAAAATAATAACCCAATCTATTGAAAGGAATTGAGTGAGAGTTGCAAAAGCTTTCCAAAATTAGTATTATATGTTATATTAATATTATTAAAAACATAATTTATTGTGTGAGAGAATAGAGAGTTGAAAGTGTTTTGTAATAATATTAATACTTGTTGTAAAACTAATAACAAAATTGATTGAAATTAAGAGTTAGAAATCAAATATATTGTGAGAGTTGAAACATCAGTTTGGTAATGTGAATTAATAATTGTTTTTTGTAAATTAAAAACCCAATTTAGAATAAAGATTTAGAGGAGGTTAGTAATATTCAAAGTAATCTTTTAAATATTTGTGTGTGAGGGAGAGGGAGAGGGAGAGGAGAGTTGAAAGTGTGTTTGGCAACATTAATGGTTGTTTTTGGAAAATTAATAACACAATTTATTGAAAGAAAGAGTTTCAGAAGATTAGTTTAATTGTTATACTTTAGATAGTAAATGCAATGGATGTGGTTAATTAAAAATGGGGAATTGGTAAAATTGATCAAATTTTCTACCATATATAGTAAAATTAGAAGGTTGAGATTTCTCTAAGTTTAGTGTTTCTCCATTTTAGTGTCTTAGTTTAAATTTTTAGTGTTTTTTTTATATACAAAATTAGTTTGGGTAACTTTTTTTTAAAATAATTTTTATAGTGTTTGATTTTTTTTATTATTTAAGTTGATGTTTATTATTTTTTATACAGAAATGTAATATTTTTATTTGTTTTTTAATACAAAATTAGTTATTTAAATTTACAAATGCATTATAGACGATGTGATATTCCGTCTTATTCTTTGCATCATGCAAATACAATGTATCCGTAAAGAAATGTATTGATCTTACATAAAAGTATAAATGAGTAAAAAAAGTAAAAGAAATCTAAAACCATCAGTTTTGCCAAAAAAAATTTAATATTTTGCTATTTGTTCGTTTGTTTTACTAAATTTTGTCATTCTTACGGATATCTCAATTAATAATTAACTTATGGATTTAAAGTAAATATTATTGATGAATGTATCCGTGAGAAAACAATTCTTTTACCATTCCATTTAATAGTATATGTAATTTTTTACCTTCAATAATCAACCAGTGATAATAAAAACTATTGAGCCTATTCCTTTTTAACATGATTCAAATAATTCATTATTTATTTTTATTGAGATTCAAATGAAATAAAATTTAAAATTCTTTCAAAAATTTTGGTGCTTGTTTATCTGTTGTAAGCTACCGAGGTCTTTTAAAAATAGCAATTTATAACCATTATCAATTCTTTTTTGTTATAACTTTAATTTTATTTTAAGAAACTTTAATAAATATTCTAAACCAATTTTTTATAGTGAAGTTCTTAAGAATAAATAAAAATTGAAACTATTTAGAAAGAAATTGGCAACTTTCTTAAACATAACATTTCTTTTTATTTTTCATAATGTCTTCTATTTGTAATGATTAAAGATGAAAAAACCAGAACAAATTACTACTCATATCTTATTGAATGATTTTCTATTTTAATGAAAAGAAATACAATGTTAATTAAAAAGACAATAATATTAAATGTTTTATATTTTGTGATATTTAATTTAAGTTAGCTAATCTATCCTATTTTGTGATATTTGTTTGCTAGATATATAGAGATGAGATTTTTTAAAATAAAATTTTCATTTATTTAGGGTGAGGCAGACATTAGTGTTTAATTTGACTGAATTTTTGTTTAAATTCTATAATGTTTTTTTTAAGATATTGTAATAAATGCAGGGATGAGAATATTAAACCGGGACTTCCTGTCCACATGTACATGTAGGTGTCAATTGAGCTAAGCTCTTGTTGGCAAATTCTATAATGTCAAATCTTTTGTTATTAGTTTTCTCTAATTTGAACTTTTTAGTTTTATAATTTTTTTTTGGTATAATTTCTATAATATTAGTTTTTTTGGTTTAATTTGAGTTTTTCTTTAATAATATTAGATTTTATTTATTATTAGTTTCTTTAATTTGAGTGAATTTTTTGTCATTTTTATAATAGTTGTATAATAATCAGTGATGCATATTGCAATTTATAAAATAAAAATGTCTAATTGGAATCTAAAAAGAAAGAAATAGACTTAAATATAATTTAAAGTTAGAAAAAAGCACATTAAAAAATGGAAAGTAAGAATACAAAGTCGGAAGAAAAAAAGAAAATTAATAATAAACTGATCTAAGTAAAACCAATCTATCAGTTTCAATTTCGTTCTTTATTGGATATTAGTTTGATGCTTCTGCGTTTGTTTGTGAGATTTCTACTTAATTTCGTTCTTATTGTGATTATCTATTAATTTATAATTTTTTAAATTAGTACCATTTATATTATTTTTATTTGTTATTTTTCCAACAAATAATATATCATAATTTAAAATTTTTATCAAATAAATATTAATTTAACTTTAAATTTGAATATCTGGTTAAAATAACAAGATTTACAATATAGCAAGAAAATGGTATGTATGCTTGATCGTATATTTTAATTAAATAAATGTAAATGAAGATTATTAATATATATACGTAAAATAGAAATTAAAAAGAACAAAAATGTAAAAGATCAAGAGGTTGAAAACCATCTTTCAGAAAGGCATAAAAAACTCTCATGAAATCTTGGATGTTCTTAAAACGATGACAACTTTTTTAATTATTAAAAGATATAGCAGTAGAAGAAGTATAAATAAAGGTACATTTTTTATAGAAAAAATGTAGAATAGTATTATTATTGTTATTATTTTTTGTGCATTTTGTTTTCAGTAAAAAAGAAAAAAAAAAGAGAGAGAGAAGGACATCAGTATTAAATTAAGAAGGAAAAAAAATGAAAATTAGTGGATGTGGAAATAATTATTAA
>JBBPDI010000029.1:25718617-25746806 GCA_037974545.1 Cucumis variabilis | reverse complement strand
ACTTCTTTCGACAATCATTCGACAACAATATCTTTCTCATATTACCTCTCACCAACCTCTTCATTTCCTCTCTCTCTATTCTCTCTCTCTCTCTTTTTTTTTTAAATTTTAATTTTAAATTTATTACCCTATATCTATCATACATATATGTATATTATCCTAGATTATATGAGAGTTTCCATCTTTATTATAACAAGTTTGTTCTACCACATGTGACAAGTGAAAATTCAAATATTTGATTTCTAAGTCAACAGTACAAGTTTTATATGTTCGTTCAACTATTTCTACTTTAGTTGTTAATTACAAATTTGGTCACCATGAACTTTTTATTTAATTTGAGTCTATTTATCTTTCTTTGAATTTTAAAATGGTTTTAATAAATTTTAAACTATCAATAGGTCCTTTTAACTTTTAGAAGGGTTTCATTTGAGTTTTTTTTTTTTTTTAATTGATTTGAAATGAGTTAGTAATTATTATAAGAGTGAGTAATTGGAGAATTTGACATGAATAACAAAGTAAGAAATGTGAGTTAATGACAATAACAAGATAATCTCTTGAATTGTAGGTACTCTCAAACGGTGGGTGAATTCTTTTATCCACCCAATTCAACTCGACTTAAGTGTCAAACACCCCTTAATTCTTAATTGTATTTCTGTTTTTTAATAGTTTAACTCATTTTTCATATATAAAATTGAACTTTATGTCTATATAGTATATGCTTTTGTTAATGTTGAATAGGTCCCTGCTAAAATATTTATGTAACTATTATTACAAAAATTGACAATTATTTAAGAATTTATTAGGCAATATCAATTGGGGTATTAGCAAAAAGGAAAAAGAAAGTATATTAATTAGGTCCACACCCCACATGTTTGTTGTTTGCTATAACAACAAAAACAAACCTCAACCTACATATAAAAAAGATTGAATACCCTTAATATGCTTATATACACTTTAATTAATAGATTCCTAATTCATACATTTAATATACTTGATAATGATGTTCTTAACTAAATAAACTGCTGAAAATTTTGTTACTGACTGATTTGTTTAGATTAATGATAAACTTGATACATTTGATTGATATACTTGATAACGATACACTTAATTAATGTGTTATGAATAAACTTGATAAGGATGGCCTCTTTTATATTGTTGATACACTTGGCTAATGTACTATTGCACACTTTGATATATATCATTGTTAAACTTGATAATGTGCACTTGTTGAGTTTGATATACTTTATACTGACACAAATTTTTAAAAAATTTAAAAAATTAAGGGTTCGTTTGGTAACGTTTCTGTTCTCTGTTTTCTGTTTCTTGTTCCATGTTCCCTATTTCCCGCTTCTTTCTCTTTTTTAGAACAAGAAACATGAATGTGTTTGATACCTGTTTTTGCTTCTTGTTTTTTGAAAATAAAAAGAAACAGAAACAAAAAATGTGTCTGATAACTGTTTCTTGTTTTCTGATTTTGTTCGAGATTTATTATTTTATTTTATTCATGTTATTTTATTCACATCTAATTCAATTAAACATTACACCACTCACTTCATCAAACCTAGATAGGAAGGTTCTCTAGTAATCTTATGGAGATCAAGATGAAGATTGAGATCTGAAGGACAGAGCCGACGAGAAGACGAAAACCCATGATGAAGAGGAGGATCGAAATCCACGACAAAAAGGAAGACAAAGACCCACTGAGAAAACACAGATCTGGTGAAAACCCACAGCAAAAACCCAGATCCACGTGAAAATGAAGGAGAAACCCAAATTTGACGAAGAGGAAGACATCGTGTAGAGGAAGACGATGAGAGGCAATGAGGAAGATGACGAAGACGGCGAGAGGGAGAGGAAGATGATGGTTATTTGGGAAAGATGATAGAGATAATAAGAAGAAAAAGGAAACCACGTGGAAAGTGGTTATTTGGAAAAGAAGATGAAAATAAGAGGAAGAAAAAGGAAATCACATGGGAAAATGAAAACAGAAAAGGAAATAGAAAAATAATTGAGAAAACGAAAACGAAACCAATAAAAATAATTGAGAAAGAGAAAAATGAAAGTAATAGAAATAATTGAAAAAAAAAAGAAAAGAAAAAAGAAAAAAGAAAACCAAATAAAAATAATTGAGAAACGAAATGGGAGAAACTACTTTTTTTCCCAATAATTTCTTATAAAATATAAAACTTTTCTACTTTTTTTTAGAACGATAAACAGGAAATGTTACCAAACACTTCCGTTTATTAAAAAAGTGAAAATAAAAAAATAAAACAAAAGACGAAAACATTACCAAACAAGCCATAAACTTCTTCATAACAACAACCTCTCCCAACCAACAAGCAACTCCTCATACCATCAAATGATTGAGTAATTTACCCTTTCTTTTATTATTATATTTTTAATTTAACGCCCATTTTTACATTTTATAGTATTATTAAAAAACTCAATTGAGGAAGGTGTTAATTATTGTTTCAAGGATTGATGATTCAATCTTCTCTCTTTCTTAAAGGAATTAAATTATTGCAAATACAATAAACTTTTTCATTTCAAAATAAAAAAAGAAAAATTAACGACCATATCCATGTAGACCACTAACATACATAATTTACCCAAATAATTTGAAATAATAGAAAACATGAAAACAAATATATAAACTAAACACCCCCACAACCCTTTGTAGAGTACTCATTGATTATTGTAATAAGTGCAATATCATATTTGAAAGTGATAGCCTATAAGCTTATCTATTTTATCTACATATCTCCTAATTTTGTGGCCACCAATTACCTATAATTTATATATACATTTAATATCTATTTTTAATTAAAATTAAAAATTTTATATAATTTGGTCCACTCAAAATAATGGGTTAAATAGTTCTCTTTGCCAACATAATTGGCGCGTGGTAGATACGCCCCTAAAGATGACGTGGTACAAAGGGGATTGCCTTTTTAGCCCTTTTGTCTGCATTTCTTTTCACTTTGATGACGTGGCCTGCCTATTTATTGGTTCTTAATTAAACCTTCTTAGCGACGGTTTACCGTTAATTGTTTCTTTTTCTATTTAAACTGATGACGTGGCATTCTTATTCTATAATTTTTTTTAACTCTTTCTAATCATTATGAGATTTGTGGATTTAAATATTAAACACGTTTGATTATTATTATTTTTATTTTATTTTATATTTTGAACTTACACTTTTGGAAATTTTGCATACTTTATGGTTTTATAAAAAATTGTCTCTTTCCAATCAACCCTTTTTGAGAAGAGAATGATTCCATAAATACAGCCAACTAAACTAATATGTATTCTACAACTTCTAAATATAGTTTTTAACTTTCTAATTTCATTTTCATAAGTTCTTTCCATTTATGATTAAAAAAGACACTAATGCTAATATTTAAGTGTTGAAATACTGATTTGATTTTATTTAAGTAATAATATATTCACAAGACATAAATGTTTACCACTAATATATATTGATAAAACTGTATCAATATCTATCACTTTTTATCATCGATAGATTTTAAAGTTTTGCTATGTTTTTAATAATTTTTTTCTTTGAAATAATTTTCTTTACAATATAGTAAATATCATACTCTATTTGTGATAGATGGTGCTTATCATAGTCTATCATAGTCAATTATAGATAGACCGTGATATTTTGTTACATTTTTAAATATTTTGGTTCATTTTGCTATAATTAAAAAGTAATTTTGATTTTAATAAAATATTAGTTTTATCAATCGTTTTTTGTGTATTGTGTATAATAATTTTAAACAGTATTTAATATTTAAGGTATGTTTGGTTATCGTTATTTTTTACTTTTCAAAATTAAGTCTTTAAAACTAAAAAAATATTGGTTTTAAAAAATTGTTTTTACTTTTAAAACTGAACTTAAGAATACAACTCCTCTACTTAAAATTAATATAAATCAAGATTATAAAATAAAAATAAATATGATAATTTTCAAAAGTAAAAACAAAATAGTTTTGAAAAAACCCTGAAAAGATATACAATTGAGAATAATCTAAAAACAATAAATGGCCAATTTGTCCAAATTTATCCAAAACCATTATTGAGGAAAACAATGCACATACAGATTTTACCAAATACATACAAAAAGTGCCCCTAGTACTTTACTAACACACACTTCTAATATGATTTGATGGAAATATGAAAGTCAAAAGTTAAAATGATAATTCTCATTCATATGCCCATTATAGTAGTCTATATGTAGACTAAGATGCAAAAAAAATAACCACCACATTTTTTTGTTGTCCTTTTGAATCTATCTTTTCTCCTATTAAAAAAATGTCAACTTCAAATTTATGTACTTCACAATAACTTTTCTTTTTTCTTGTTCTATTCTCTTATTAGGATGTTTCTTTCTTTCTTTCTTTCTTTCTTTTTTTTTTCCTTTTTTTCTTGGATTTTCAAATAGAGAAAATTTATGGGATCTGATTCTTTATAATAATTACTATTTCTACTTTATATATATATATATATATATACCCCATTTGGTTCCACCTTCCAATTCAAATCAGAACAAAACGTTTCTTCCTCATTTAAAACTCCAAGATGCCTTTAAAAAGATAAGTGGCTATTTACAAATCAATCAACTATGTATATATACATATCACTTTCTTTATACTTGGTCTATCTTCGTTTTTATTCACTCACTATCCTCCCTAGTCCTCAACATAAAGTACATTATTTTGAAGATTGTGTAATTTTAAAATTTAAATTTTTGTGTGAACTAGAAATTTAGGTGTGAAAACAATATGATCTTTCACGGGTGTTCAGGAATAAATTCTATCTAAGATTATAATAACCACGTCTTGTTACAGTAAATACTATATAAAAAATTTTAATTAGCTAGAATAAAGACTATTTCAAACCTTCCCCTTAATTGATATAGTATTCACTATTTGTTATAGTTCTTACTCTTTTATATTTATCATTTTCTTTATTCTTTGTTATAGTGCTTATTATTTACTTTTTAAACTAAAATAGTTTACCCCTAAAAACCATACTAGTATAACTCAAACTAAAATAATCTTGACCTAAACACAAACTATTATAACATAACTAGAATAATTCAAGATCATAATAACTCACTCATTGTCACAACTGCTCCTTGGACTAAATTAAAGAAATGTTTTAACTAGTTGAGAAAATCACATAAAATTTTAGGGTTACTTGCATAAATGGCAAGAAAAACATAAAATGATAGCATATATAGCACAAGGATAAAATAATTGCATATATAACACAAAAAATAGTAAAAAACTAAAATGTCAACGTCCCACCATTTTGGGCATTTCTTTTACCAAATTTATCAATTTAAAAACTATCATTGATAGCATTTCGTCACTGGTAGTTGCTATCATTGCGATCAGTGATATATGCTATCATTGATAACTTTCAATTTGAGAAATGATTATTTCACACACTTCTTCTAAAATAATTTCATGTTGAAAGCTTTCTTTAATACCTACAATTAGTGAATATCAATCTCACTGATAAATGTAACCGGTTGTTATCACTGATAGCTACTATCAATGATAACTTGTTATCATTACAAATATTCTTTTTTCCATTTTCTTAAATTAAAAGCTATCATTAATAGAAACTAATAGCTATTATATGTTGCTATAACAAATAAGTGTTATCACAAATAGCTTTTAATTTTAGAGGAATATGTTATATGTTGATATAATTGATAACAGCTATAAGCGATAACTTTTAATAATGATATGCCCACTTAAGAGTAGAGTAACTTTCAATTTGAAAAATAATGTATCAGCTAATATAGTTAGTGTCGCTGATAACTGCTATCAGTGATAACTTTCAATTTAAGAAATGTGATATTAGTTACTATCACTAATATTTTATATAAGCAATGTTACTATTAGTTGATATTCTTAATAGCTATTATAAGTAATTTTTTTACATTGCTATCAATGTAAAATGATATCACTAGCATTATCTATCAATGATTGCATTAGAAGGATATCACTAATAGTAACTATAAGTGATATCATTAGAAGGATGTTTTTTATAAGTGATATCTCCTTGGTAAACATATCAATTTTGAATTGATAAAGTTTAATTAGGCTATCAGTTGATATTTTTAATAGCTACTATCAATATTCTTCTATTGCTATCACTGATACCACTAATTATAATATCTATAAGTGATATCAACAGAAGGATATCACTGATAACATCTATGAGTAATATCCCTAATAGGCTACTATATATCAATGATATCAATGTAATGCTACTCTAATGTAATATTGTAGTTTTTTTTTATTTTTAGTATAAATGGATAAAGAAAAGAGATGGATTAGCATGCTATCAGTAATAGCTTTGAATAACTAATAACATACTATCCATATGATAGCTTCTATCACTGATAGTATAAATGAAATTACAACTTGGCAAAAATGGCTTTTTAAAAAATTTACCATATGATTGGTAAAAAATTGTCATTTTTATATGCTCTCTTGTGCTATAGATTATATTTATTTTCTAATTTATGTTGTATGGTGCAATTTTTACAAATTTAATAAAAAAAAAATAAATATTTAAGGCTTCATTTGATAATTTTTTTAAATTTTCTTTTTTTAAATTAAGTCATACAATGATTTTGATTTTGTTAAGTACAAGAGTTACTTTTGAGTTGAATTTCAATAAAAAAAAAAAAAGCACAAGTTTTGTAAAGGAAAATTGCATAAAATCACAAAAACATTTAGAAAAAGTAGCTCATGACTTTATATATATATATATATATATATATATATATAGGGCTATCGGAGGGCTATCAAATAGTAATCATAAGGTTATCGACTTTTAAATTTTCTACTTTTGCAATTTAAAAAATGTAGTAACATGCGTCCTATTATCATAAATTTTTTTTGCTATTTTTGCAAAGGCCCCTTTTTTAAAACTAATTTTTAATGCACTGTTTGGTAACTATTTTTTTTATAAAAAAATAAGTCTATAGACACTACTTTTATCCTTTGTTATTTATATTCTACCAATTGTTTAAAAAATCAACCCAAATTTTAAAATTAAAAAAGTAGTATTCATGAAGTTTTTTTAAAGAACAAATTGCTAAGAATTCAACGTAAATCATTGTAACACATAAAAAGAAAATAAACTTAATTTAAAAGAAAATAATTACAAGATGATGTCTAAGTTTTCAAATTTTAAATTAGGTTATGATCAATTATGGTAAAATTAGACAATCAAAGGTGAAAAAATTATTTATGGACTTAATTTTCTAAAATTAAATAATTACCAAAGGTTTTTTTCTTCAAATTAAGCAAAATATTTTTTTTTGGTATCTACATTGCTCACTGTTAGGTTTTAAAAAGTAAGAAAAAAGTGTTTTTACACAAGTTTCAAATACTCATATAATGAAAAAAATTGTTATTATGAATCTGCTAGAAATGTTAACAAGAGTTTACACCAACTACCACCTATATAGTTGAGTAGAAGAGGTTTGGAGTTCAAATCTCTTCACCTTCAATATGTACTAGAAAGTTTAAATTCAATTTTTCATGTCTTAAAATAATTTATGAGAAAAAATTCTAAAAAAATTAAATGGTTATAAAACGAAGCCTAAAGTATTGTAACAAAAATTTTGAACTCCTTATCCCATGATTTGTGGATTCACGATTCACATTTGATGACTTTCGATATTCCTTAATTACATTTATTTTGCAATCTATTGATGTCATCATTGCTGTCTTGAACTGTTTTGAAGAGTGAAAAAGATCTGATTTACACAAATCAAAATAGGCCCCTCCAAGCTAAGCATGATTAACTTTGAAATTCATATTGAGTTGCCAAAAGAAAAATGTAAGACCCCAAAATCTTAAGGTAATATATTTTTATCTTACTTTTAATTATATCAAATTGTCTTTGTTTATAAATTTTAAGTTTTAGGGGTGTTATTATATTTTGGATTTGTTGGGAAAGAATGTGGAATAAGGAATTTAAGATATATATAAGAAATAATTATTATTATTAATATAATTTTAATTATTATTATTATTATTATTATATTATTTATTAGATTTTTTTTAAAAAAAAAAAGGAAAAAAAATTTCCCTTCCTCTTTCTTCTTCCCCGCACATAGCTACGACGAAGCCTAGTCGCCCTTCTTCTTTCTTTTTCGTTCACCGTTCGCCCAAGCCTCTTCGCCGCTCAGAGAACCATTAGCTTCGCACGATCTCTGCCAGACGTCTCTGCACCGTCGTGACCAGTCGCCATCCACCCTCTGTGTGCCGCCCTGACCTTCATTTGTCGATAGTGAAGCCCCATTGCGCGTGTCCCTCTATCCAATCGCTAATTGTCCGTGCTCGTCTTCACCTCTCACAACTTCGCCGTCGACAAGCATCTCACTCTAATCTGCTTCGACAACGACGAATTCGACACCCATGTTGTGAGTTGTGGTAAGCCTAAATTTTATGGGATTCTTGGTTCCGCACTATAAAAGTATTGAGCTGTTATGTTAGTTAACTGGTTGGAATGATGTTTCTTGAAGGTGCCAATTTGTGGACAACACCTAAATCCCCCGATTTTTGAACGAGTTGGGTTGAGTTCAACTCTCCACCTTTTGGGTAAGTTGTGGAAATTGTATATAAGCAAATTGAGTAGGTGAAATTGATTGTGAAAGTGTTCTATTTACCTATGTTTAGGTTGGGTTTTGTGAATTCTAGTGCTGTTAAGGAACTTTCCAAACGTTAAGGTAATGGACTTTCTACTGGACTCCCTATAAATATAAATATGTTGACTGTATGTTGTTTTTAAAATTGAGGATGGATGTCAGATATGATACATATGTATATTGAAATATATATATATATATATATATACATGGATTGATGTAGACTTGGTGTTGAGTGCACATTGTGATTGATTGGATATATATACACACATATGGATGTTGAAGTGACTGAAATTTGTTGATGTTTCCTATAGAGTGTGGATTTAAATTGGTGGTTTGTTGTTTAGACTGGGCGTAAAATATACCAAGGTATGGTTATGTTCTCGTGAACTGAGGGAATGTTATGTTTATTTTGACTTGTTTGACTCAGGTGTTGATGTGTTACTGACTGACTTTGGATTAAAGTAGAATAAGGTGACTGTTAGTATGTTAAGAGGAGAAATTATGTATTGAGGAAATTTGACTGTACTATGAATGACTGTAAAATATTTAGAATGGACTGAGGGGAAAATTTGTTAGTTTCCTATTGGGTAGTTTACCTTGCAAGTGTCTTACAGGATCACCACCTTTTGTGCATCCTATGGGATCATTAGACTGATATGTGTTTCTGTAGAACACTAGACTGATTTATGCGTCCTTAGGGGTGTTAGACCAATTATGTGTATCCTCCGGGATCACAAGATTGAGACTGTGCAAGGTACCCCATTAGGAAGTTAATAGTTTATTTTCCCCTAGCGAGACCAGTAGTGAGTGTCTTACTTAGTATGTTTATACTCACCCTTTTATGTTTAAATTTTTCAAGCAAAGGTAACAAGGGAGGCAAACCGGTGAGAGACAAGAAGGAGGCGTGATTGGGATGTCTTCAATTGCTTCCGCTTAATGTTTTGTTTTCTTGTTTCTTTTAGTACTTGAGACTGTTTAGAAAATTTTATGGTGTAACTGAGTTCATGAACCGATGTTTTGTAAGCTTTACTTTGAAAATTTTGGTTACATGAAACAGAGCCCGAACTTGAATTTGTTTTCTTGAGAGTATGATTTCGAATGAATTTAGTATTTTGTGTAAATTAAGGTCTTTTGTTAAAATTAATGACTTTGACTTAGTTAGAAAAGTTGGGTCGTTACACCTAGAAAGGGGAAGCCTCACCGTCGCTGCCGCTGTCATTCCTCGATCGTCTGCTACTCCCTGCCATTCAGACGATGCTGTCGGTTGTTTCAATCATAGTTAAAACGTTCGTCGTGTTGTCTTCGTGTATGTCCAAGTTTATTTGTAGCATTTACAGGTCAACACCAATCTGAGTCGCATCATCTTCTCTGTTCGTGTTCAGTCGTAATCTCACTATCTTCTCCATCGTTTGAAGTTAGCCATTCGTTGCACAAAAATCAGTTACGTCATCTGTGCCTCCTCGTCAACTGTGATGATCTCTCCACCGCCGTGGGCCTCCATTTTTGTATGAGCCAAGCCATGCGCAACCGTCCTTTATTCATTGAGTCGACCTCCTCACGTGCAAGCCACTGTCCAAGCCGTGTGAGTTGTGTAGCTAGTCAAACTAGTTTTCCTTTTTATCCTTTGGTAATTTTGGTAAGTTTGATTGGGTTTTTGGTATGCCCATCAAATATTAATTTCTTTGGTATAAGTAAATTAATTTTGAATTTAAGTTAGGTTATTTTTACTAAAAGGTTGGACTAGATTTATTGGAGGATTTGAGCTGTGATTTCTCCCATTCAAGGTTGTTTGGTTTCAACCTTAGCCTTGGGGTATGTTTGGATGCTTAAGTAAATATTTGGATGGTGGGTTTATAAAATTATAAATTTTAATTTTGTTTACGTTTAGGACTGAGTTAATTGGGAATTGATTGTTAGCAAAGGACTACATTTTTACTAATCTCCAGATAAGAGATTCTACTATTAGACCCTTGATATTATGTTGCTCCTTATTATGCATTAACGTAGCTATGATGCATGATGTGACTCTTAGGGATGATTGATATTGATAGCTACATAGACAACTATTATGTATGACTGAAAGACGTGATGATCATGATATGTTATGAATGAGATATACTATGGTTGAGATACATTATGATTTAGATATGATATTTATGTTATGTTATATGTATAGGCTATAGTGTTCTGTTAGCTTTGTTTGTAAGAGTCATATCATATAGGTGTCCCTCAGGATCACTACCTATTTATGCATGTGTGACCAACTTTTATATGTGATTCGACGGGATTACTTACAGTCCGACTCTCTTTTAGGGTGTTTCCTTCGAGATCACCAAGAGCTCAGATGTGTTCCTATGAGATCACTAGATAACATGCGTTTGGGAGCACAATAGTTATGCAGTACCTTCTTAAACAGGACTCTAACAGAATATTGATAGACACATAGCGAGACTAGTAGTGGGTCCCTTACTGAGTATAAATTTATACTCACTCTTTTTTTATGTCTAATTTTTTAGGCAAAGGTAGAGGTAAAGACAAGCTGGCGAATGACAAGAAGTGGTCATAGTTTTCCATAGGGACACTTTATGTTTTCTTCCGCATTTATGTTTTCAGTATTTGATTTATAGTATTTTATTTTAGAACTCATGAGCATTTTCAGATATTTTCTATTCTATTTCAAATAGAGCCTGAACTAGTATTTTATTTATTAATTTTCTTTACATACTTTACTTATATTTTATAAATGCATATTTGAGGCGTTTCCTTTAAAATTTAGTTTTTTCTTTTACTTTGAATAAAAAGTTTTTATTTGTTTTACTAGTAATGATCTCAGCTTAGTATAACGAGTTGGATCGTTACATTTCGTCCACCAATTTATAAGTGTCTTGTTTTTGTGGTTGTTGACTCTGTATTGGCGGGTGCTATTGGAAGTAAATATATTTAAATATTGAACTACCCAGTACCCAAAGTATTGAGCTACCCAGTAAATATATTTAAATATTAAATAGCAAATACAATGTATTTTGTATTTTTTTAATGGTAAAATTTTCTTAATTTCTTTAAAATTTAAGTATGCTTAAATTTTCACTTTTGTATATTGATTTTTTTTTCAATTTCAACAAATACAAAGTATATAGGGAAATTTTAAAAAATAGTAGATTTTACAAAATATTTACAACCTATAGCAAATTCTATCACTGATAGTCATTGATATGCTATAGTGATAGAATACTATCAGTGATAGAATTCTAAATTTTTCTAAAGTTTGTAAATATTTTAATTTATTTTTTTATTTTTAAAATGCCCCAAGTATTTATGTATTTATTTAATCATATATGAGAATTGTAAACCAATTTACAACATAATTTAATTTATTTAACTTTTGTTAATATACTAATTTTTTTCCTTCTATCTTGCATGTTAATTTTTTTTTTCATTTTCAACAAATGCAAAGTATTAATTTAATTATATTAGAATTGCAAACAATTTTTTAGATGAACACTTACAAGATGGTTTAATTTTTTGATAATAAGGATTCTTTTTTAGTTAAATGACTAGGTATTTATGTGTTTTTTAAAGGAAAATTGTAAAAAAATAGAAAATTTGACAAAATATTTACAACATATAGCAAAATTTTCAGATTTTATCAGTAATAGACATTGATAGCCACTGATATGCTTCTATCAGTGACATTGATAAGTAGTGATAGAAGTCTATCAGTTTCTATCATTGATAGAATTCAAAATTTTGCTATAACTTGAAAATATTTTATTTATTTTGCTACTTTTAAAAATGCCCATTTGTTAAATGTAAAGTAAAACAATATTTTTATATATAAAAAAGGAGGGTACTTAAAAAAAAAGCAAAAAAATTATGATAATAAGGCTGATCATGTCACTACATTTTCTAAATTGCAAAAGTAGCAACTTTAAAAGTCCAGCCCAAAATCGTCAATAGGCCTAAAAGAAAAGGACGAAACTACGCCTACTAATTAATTCTTCTATGTCTTAATTTAGATAGCCCCCTAGTAGTCATCTTATACACGTGTGTTGTTTTAAATTTGGATAGCTTTCTTAATATTTCAAAAATTCATCCTCCAGTATCAGGCGTTTAGGCCAAGTAGAGAAGAAGGTTGAAGGATTTGCGACGAGTTGACTCCAAACATTTTTCAAATAGTTAAGAATTGGTTGTTTGGTCAAAGTGTTGTAATTATGTATCAAATGCCTATTATTAATAAATATTTTGGTAGGTATTTATTCTATACTTGACTTTTAGGTTGACCACCGTTGCACTTTGAGTTTTGTTGACAGTATAAAAGGAGTTGAAAATAATATATTGCGATAAGAAAATTTTAAAGTTGTAATAAACTCACATCTTATTCCTACTAGTTCGACATTTTCGTCGCAATACGATTTGTGGTGTGATATATTAGTTGATTAAACTGAAAAGAAAAGCTAGTGAATGAACAACTACAAGTAAAAGGCAATACACTTTCAAAACACAAAAACCAACACTACTACAAATTTGGCCTTTGATGAGCAAAGCACGTCAAAATTAAAATGTTTACCTTGATGGTCTTTGTCCTTTAAGTAGGCCGACATCAAGAAAGCCCGACTATCAAGAAAACTGGTTTTCTTGATGGTCAAAACATGTCATCAAAAACTCTTTCTTGATGCCATCAAGAAAATCAGTTTACTTGTAGCCAAAACATGTCATAAAAAACCTATTCATATTCTTTTTTCTATTTTATTACTTGTGGCCAAAACATATCATCAAAAACCTACTCCTATTCTATTTTCTTTTGTTCTATTTTAGATTTCTCACACCCACCCTAGCTCCTCCCCTCAATGATTCTTGTACTAAGAATTGTAATGTTGAAATCCAAATTTATAAACAACTTCTATAAATTATTAATGTAGGGGTGGAAATTTGAATTTGATGTAAACTCTCATTCCATTCTCCTTTTATTTAATATTTACTAAGCTTGAAAACAAGTTTAAATCTAATTATCAATTTTCTACGGTTGAATTTTTGTAATAAGTATTTTTGAGAAAATTTAGTTTGGAACAAAACGTGGAATTTTCAGTGTTGAAAAAATGGAGAAACTTAGAAAATGGCCGACGTTGAAGTTAATGTTAAGTTGGGGGGTATTATGGTTATTTTTGCATTTTAATTATCTTCTTCTTCTTTCCTTATGTGTTAAAAAAAAAGAAAGAAAAAGAGAAATTATTCATCCCCACGTGTGAGACCATCTTTGTTTCTCTCCCTCTTTCTCTCGAAGCTTCATCTTTGTAGCCTATTTCCCCACCATCGGCAAACTTACAGACCAACGAACCCCAATGATTGTCACCGCGATCACTTCCACTGTGTTATTGTCGTCAGACTCGTCTTCGACCAGATCTGAAAACAACAGGCTATCACCTAGCCAACAGTTTGCGTCTTTCTCATTGAAGAAGAAACCTATCCATGAGCTCATTTCTGACGCTCCCCTTCAGCTGGCGTGCACGGTAGCTCGTCAGAGGTCAAGTCAATCGATATCTATTTCCATTCTTCTTTCAGATCCATCTCTTAGAGTAATATTTTATGGTTTGAGGGTGTTTTTATTAGGTGATTTTGACTACCCATTAAGTTTAGACTTGAGTTTATCTTCTTTTGGGTTTTAAAGTTGAATGTAGGGGTTGAAAGTGAGATTTTCATCAACTTGGAGTTCGTTTGGTGTTTACTTTGATAAAGTTTGAAACAATAAAAGGATTAGGTGATCTTAGAAAATAGTTTGAGTTGTTTGACTCATAGTAATATTTTGGGTATAAATCCCAAGCATCGTTGATATTTAGGAAAGGTATATCTACATAAAAGAAACATTGAATTCTAAACTAAGTAGGATGATCATGGTGTTATGTATACAAATTTTGAGTCCAAGGGTTCTTGTGTAAAAAGTTTAGTCTAACAATAGGCACTTTGTAAATTTAAGGAGCTTAGAAGCATCGAATAGATTTTGGTGGTCTTATGAAGAACTTTACACCTAGTTGTAGTATTATGTCGTGACGATAACTAAAAGACTTTGATTACGTTGTTTCAGGCCAAATTACTGTGGAAAAAGCGTATAACCCCGAGGGATCGAGTTATTGATTATGAGTGGCTCGTTTTCAAGCTTTATTTATACTTATACATGTTATTTTACGAGATTGCTTGGAAAACAACGATTGGCTATAGGTTTGTTGGTTGATTGAGTGACGATAACGTTGTATTTAATATTTTATTATCGATGCATATTTACTCATCTTGTTGTTTACTAGTTTTTACATCTAATTATTTGTTACTTACTGAGTTTTTTTGTTTACGTTTTCAATGTTTCCCTCTTTCCTCAGGTAGCGATCTAAGATCGAGCGTTATTTGAACCCCTGTCGTTCTTCTAGATCTTCATTTTTGTATGTATATAGTTTAAATTTTTGTAAGGCATCATGAGGTGGTTAGTCTTATCAAGAGATGCCAATACTAGAATTTTGAAAGATCCTTCATTAGATTGAAATATTTTGTATGTAATAGTTAGTGAAATTTTAAACTCTACTTGAAGCTTTGGAACTGGTGTTGTAGTATCTAAAGTCTTGTTATATTCATATAGAAGTGAAATTATCATCCGTTTCAGGTTTGGCTACCCCTTATTTTAAGGAAGGTGTTGACAAATTATTTTATAGATTTTTATTGAAAAGTGTTTGATCCATCTTATGTTGAAAAGAAATGTTTTAAGGAGTAGATTCACATTATGATCTTGGTTAGACAGGAAAACCTAGAGTGGAGTGTGACAATTTGGTATCAGAGCATGATTTTGGGAAACCTACGGGTTATGAGCAAGAGTTTTGGACGATTCTAAGGGTTATGCATTAGAGACATCATATACTTTAAATCTTTAGTAAGTTGCATGGGTTCTATTTACTAAATAAGTGTGATATATCTTTGTGTTATAGGAAGCATGGCATATGGTACACCTAGAAAATGCCTCGTCGCCAAAGCTAGGAATGCTACTACAGGAGAATTTATGAGGAATTAGGAGTCTAATGCCGAATTTAGTCATCCCCATGTTGAGGAGAACGTGGAAGAGCAGTTGCTAGATAGACTTGCTTAAATATTGGCTTCAGGGATTAGATCGATACAATCAAACCCAAAAAAGAAATATGGAATAGAACGATTGAAGTTTTAGGTGCTACCACTTTTGTCGGGACAACGAATCCCGTGGATGCTTAAGTGTAACTTTCTTTAATTGAAAGTGCTTCAGAGTAATGAGATGTCTGGTGGATAGAAAAGTGGAACTTGTTCTTTTTCTGAGCCAAAATAGAGCTGAGAACTAGTGGAGCATGATAGAAACTATACGAGGTGGTACAGCTGATATAAGTTGGAAGGAGTTTAAGAAGGCATTCTTTGATAAGTTTTATCTTGTGTTCCTCTTGTGATGAAACATGAAGTGAGTTCTTGAAGCTCACTCAGGGCTCAATGACTGTTGTTGAATATGAGAAGAAGTATACAAAGTTATCTATGTATGCCACTAATGTGATTGAGGATGACCCTGAAAGGTGCAAGCGATTTGAAGAGGGATTACGTGAGGAAATTCACACTCTCGTGATAGCTTGTGCAGACTGAAGTGATTTCTCTAAATTAGTAGAGGTTCCATTAAGAGTAGAGAAAAGTGTAAATGAAAGGAAGCATGAAAGACAAGCTTCCAAGAACATACATACTTTCAACACATGGAGTAATAATCGAAATCGATCAAGAAATGGAAAAATTGGGAGATTTGTACCAGGGTTGTCCAGTTGAGGAAATTTTAATTCTTCGTACAGTGGTTCTACTTTTTCTAAATCTGGATCAGGTGGAGGAGCACAGAGATCAAGCGATTCTGGTCATTCTTTATACCTTACATGAGATTTTCATGTTGTTCGATCTGATGGGGTAGTATCAAGGTCTGGCAAGAGAAGTGTATGTTATAACTGTGATCAACCAGGTCATTAAGACTGTTTGCATTTAATACCGTAAGGTAATACCATCTAGAAAACTACTTCTCAGACAGTAAGTCAGCAACTAAACGTTATGATTGGTACATAACTGTATTTAATAAATTTGTACATGTCATAATAGATCCTGGTGCAACACATTCTTTTGTTTCTATTATGTTTACTGTTGGGTTTAATAAAGAGCTAGCAAGTCTGACTGAGGAATTGTTGATAAGTACACTAGTAGGCGATAGTTTTATAGTCAATAGTGTGTACCGAGATTGCCTGATGCATATTGATGGTGAAACATTAATAGTGAATTTTATTCCCTTAGATATTAAGGAGTTTAATGTTATCTTGGAAATGGATTTTTTGTCTCACTATGCCTCTCTATTGGGTAGTAGTCCTGATAATTCTTCAGAAAAAAACATCTGGTTCATCAGCAACTAAACATCTTGGAAACATCTGTTTTTTTCTGAAGAATTATCAGGACTACCACCCAATAGAGAGGTTGAATTCTCAATTGACTTGGTGCTTGAAACAACACCTATTTCACAAGCTTCCTGTAGAATGGCACTGATAGAACTGAGAGAGTTAAAATCAAAGTTGAAAGAATTGGTGGATAAGGGCTTTATTCAACCAAGTGCATCTTCGTGGGGTGCACCAGTGTTATTTCTTAAAAGGAAGGATAGTATGTTGAGGTTATGTATCGATTATCGACAGTTAAATAAGGTAATAATACATAACAAGTATCCTTTGCCCCATATAGATAATTTGTTTGGTCAAATTCGTTGTGCCTCTATATTCTCTAAGATTGACTTGAGATCAGGTTATCATCAGTTAAAATTGAAGAGTAAAATATCCCTAAAACAACTTTCAAACCGAGATATTAGCATTATGAATTCTTGGTAATGCTCTTTGATTTGACTAATGCCCCTGCTGCCTTTATAGACCTGATGAATCGGGTGTTTCATCCATACTTAGACTAGTTTGTTACTGAGTTCATCAATAATGTACTGGTCTATTCTGGGAGTAAAGAGAAACATGTTGAACATTTGATAATAGTATTGTAGACATTATGAGACACAAAATTGTATATTAAAATTTAGTAAGTGTGAATTCTGGTTGGATCGAGTAGTACTTCTGGGTCATGTGGTTTCAGCAGAAGGGATTTGTGTTGATCCTTAAAAAACTGAAGTAGTAGAAAAGTGGAACGACCCACTTTTGTTACTAAGGTCTGAAGTTTTCTTGATTTAGCGAGGTATTATCGTCATGTTATTGAAGGGTTTGAAATTGATCCTTCCGTTAACCAATCTAACCAAGAAGAAGGTAAAGTTTGAATGGACAGATGCTTGTGAAAGGAGTTTTAGGAGTTGAAGAAAAGACTTTCAACAGCTTTAATATTAACACTTCTGACTACTGGTGTCGAATTCGAGATATATTGTGATGTTTCTCATCAAGGTTTGGGTTGTGTCTTGATGCAAAAAGAAAAATTTGTGGCTTATGCTTTTAGCACTACTACAAATTTGGCACTCTAATTTGCAAAGCAGGTAAAAAAATGTCTGCCTTGATGGTCTTTGCCCATCAAGTAGGCAAAGATCAAGAAAGCTTGACCATCAAGAAAACTAGTTTTCTTCATGGTCAAAACATGTCATCAAAAACTCTTTCTTGATAATATTGACCATCAAGAAAGAAAACTTCGATGTTTTTTGTTCATCAAGGAAACTAAATAGTCCATCAAGAAAACTAGTTTACTTGATTTCCAAAATATGTCATAAAAATCTATTCTTTTTTCCTATTTTACTTTTCTTTTTTCTTTTCTCACACCCAACTTTTCCTTTGCAATGACCATCAATAAATCAAAATTTACGTGCATCAATAAAAACCAAATTTGTAGCAGTATAGGCCGTTAAAGAAGCATGAATATAATTACCCTACCCATGACTTGGAACTAGCAACAGTGGTCCTCGCATTAAAGTTTTGGCGACATTATCTTTCTTGTGAGAAATGTCATATTTTCACTGACCATAAAAGTTTGAAGTACATATTTGATTAGAAGGAATTAAATCTAAGACAGAGAGGATGGTTAGAATTAATCAAGGAATATGATTGAACTATTGATTATCATCTTGATAAGGCTAATGTGGTGGAAGATGCCTTAAGCAGAAAGTCTAGTCCTTCTAATGTCACTCTAAATTCGGTTGGTTCTTTCCTGTTAAGAGAATTGAAGATGAGTAAGGCTATTGTGTCAGTAGGCATGTTAGGAAGTTTAATTGCACACTTCCAAGTGCAACCTACTTTGATAGACCACATTATTCAAGATTAGCTAGAAGATTCAATACTAAGGAAGTTAGTAGAAGAGGTAAAGTTAAACCAAGGAACGAATTATAGCTTGATAGGTGATGGTTCCTTGATGAAGTATTATAGGTTGTGTGTTCTTACAGACCAAGCCTTAAAAGATCACATTTTTAGAGGAAGCACATAGTTCTGCACATGCAATGCATCATGGTAGTACAAAAATGTATAGAACTTTGTAGAAACATTATTGGTGGCCAGGTATGAAGCGTGAGATTGCAGAATATGTGGCTAAGTATTTAATCTGTCAACAAGTTAAACTTGAACGACAGAGACCCGCAGGACTCCTAAATGAACTTCTAGTGCCAGAATGGAAATGGAACACATGTTACCATGGACTTTTCCTCACATCGAGTGGGTATGTGGCATTTGGGTGATAGTTGATAGACTTACGAAGATAGCAAGATTTCTACTAGTCAAGGTCACTTTCATCTTAAATAAGCTGGCCAAATTGTATGTTGCTAAAATTGTAAGTGGCTATGGAGCTCCAGTATCTATTGTGTCTGATCAAGATTCCATGTTTACCTTAAAGTTTTGGCCAAGTTTACAACAAGCCTTAGGTACCAAGTTACATTTCAGTACAACATTTCATCCTTAAAGAAATGGTCAGTCAAAACGAACCATCAAAACCTTGGAAGACATGTTTCGAGCTTGTGTTTTGCAGTTCAAAGGTAATAGGGATGCTCACTTGCCATTAATCAAATTTGTGTATAATAATAAATTTCATTCAAATATTGAAATGGCACCATATGAGGATTTGTATGATAGATGTTATAGAACTCTAGTGTGCTGGGATGAAGTTGGAGAGAGGAAGTTAGTGGGGCCAGAATTAGTACAAACCACTTTAGAGAATGTAAAAATTATTAAGGAAAAGTTGAAAACGGCCCAGGATTGTCAAAAGAGTTATGCATATAAGCACTGAAGAGACTTGGAATTTGAGATTGGTGACAAGGTCTTTCTCAAGTTATTTCCTTGGAAAGATGTGCTTCGATTTGGCAAAAAAGGAAAGCTGAGTCCAAGATTTATTGGACCTTATAAGATATTAAGCCTGCAGCGTACCGTTTGGCGCTGCCTATGGAACTTTTCAAGATTCATGATGTGTTTTATGTGTCGATGTTGCATAAGTACGTTTCTGATCCCTGTCATATTCTTTAGGAACAATCAGTTCATTTGAAAGAAAACTTGTCTTACGAAGAGGAACCAATAAAAATTCTTGATAAAAAAGAGCAAGTACTAAAGAAGAAGGTCATATTGTTAGTTAAAGTGCTTTGGAGGAACCATAATTCTGAAGAAGCAATGTGGGAGACTGAGTAGACAATGAAGGCTCGATACCCACAACTTTTTACTTCATCACCTTAAACAAATTTTGAAGACGAAATTCTTAAAGGGGTAGTAACTTGTAAACTCTCATTCCATTCTACTTTTATTTAATATTTACTAAGCTTGAAAAATAAGTTTAAATCTAATTATCAATTTCTTAGGGTTGAATTGTTGTGATAAGGATTTTGGAGCAAATTTAGATTGGAACAAAACTTAGAATTTTAAGTGTTGAAAAGATGGAGAAACTTAGAAAATGACAAAAGTTGAGATTAATGTTAAGTTGGGGGGGGGGATTATGGTCATTTTCCCATTTTAATTATCTTCTTCTTTTTTCCTTATGTGTAAAAAAAGAAAAAAAAAATAGAAAATTTTCTTCTCCACATGTGAGACCATCTTCGTTTCTCTCAATCTCTATCTTCAAGCTTTATCTTCATCAGCCTATTTCCCCATCCTCGATAAACTTGAAGGACGATGAACCCCCATTGTTGTCGTTGCAAACAGTACCATCTTGTTATTGCCATCAGACTCGCTTTGCATCAGACCTTAAAACAACATGCCATAACCTACCCAATGGTTTGCATCACTTAACTTGTCAGGGAAGAAACCCAGCCATGAGTTGATCTTCGACGTTCCTCTTCAGCCCTCCGTGCGCGGTAGCTCGCTGGAGGTCATGTCAACTACTGTCTGTCTCCATTCTTGTTTCAAATCCAACTCTTAAAGTAAGATTTTATGATTTGGGGTTGTTTTTATTAGACGATTTTGAATACCCATTAAGTTTAGACTTGAGTTTATCATTACCCACTACTTTCCAATACTAGATTCAAGTTTAGGGTTGTTGTGCAGCCATTTGAGAGTTTGAAATTTGGGCATTTTGGCACCACTTGGGTAAGGTTTTACGTTTTATGGAGTCGATCTTGAGTATCCATATAATTTAGTGATAACATCATGTAATCCATGATTGGTGGATGTGTGATTGCGAATTTCGAATGTGGTCAGAATGTGTCCATTGAAGTTAAGGTCACTTTACTAAGTTCTTGCTGGAGTGATTTAAATGAGCTTTTTCAAGTTCTCAAATGCCCTTTAAGTCTAAGTGTAAACTTAAGTTACTCATAATACTCGGGTTCTAAAGTTGAATGTAAGGATTGGAAGTGCGCTTTTCATCAACTTGGAGTTTGTTTGGTGTTTACTTTTATAAAGTTTGAAACAATAAAAGGATCGGTGATCTTACGAAATGTTTTGAGTTGTTTGACTCATAGTAATATTTTGGCTATAAATCCGAAGCAACTTTGATATTTGAAAAAAGGTATATCTATATAAAAGAACCATTGAATTATGAACTAAGTTGGATGCTCATGGTGTTAAGTATATAAATTTCAAGTCCAAGGGTTCTTATGTAAAAATTTTAGTCTAATCCTAGGCACTTTGTAAATTTAAGGAGCTTAGAAGCATCGAATAAATTTTGGTGATCTTATGAAGAACTTTACACCTAGTTGCAGCCTTATGTCTTGTGTAGATAACTAAAAGACTTTGATCGTTATTTCAAGCCAAATTACTGTGGGGAAAGCGTATAATCTAAGAGGATCGAGTTATTAATTGTGAGTGGTTCATTTTCAAGCTTTCTTTATAATTATACATGTTATTTTATGAGATTGCTTGGAAAACTACCATTGTTTAAACTTTTTATAACTACATTTTCATTTCTACTTGATGCGTTTACTCACAATGGTTTCAAGAATATGTATGTTTAGAATTTTTATAAAAGTGTTTTCTGACCATGTTTGGCTTTTTAGAATGAAGTATGTGACTTTTTGAATGATGGTGATTACCCATAAACTACACGAATGTATTTTCATAGCGCCACCTATGATCGCTAAAGGGTTTCGACACGGAAAGAATCTGTGATTGGAGATTCGAGAACCTGAGTCTAGGTGAGGATATGGATGAAGGAGTGTGATATGGCTTCCGACTTAGTTTAACCATGGTGGGTGGCTCTATGTGCACATAGAAGAAGAGATGGAGGTGGATACTATGGTAGGTGCTAAGTATGCTTGAGCTCCATTTGGCCGCATGTTTCTTTGTGGATATGGATCACATATGAGCTATTCTAGGCTGTGTATTTAGTATCCTACCATAGTTGAATTGGACAAAGGTTATACTGTGGTAGGTGCTAAGTATGTGTGAGATTCGTTTGGCCACGTGTTTCCTTGTGAATATGGATCATGTGTGAGATATTTTGGACCGTTATTTAGTAAGCTATCATTGTTGGATTGGGTGAAGGTTACTATCGTGGCGGGTAATAAGTATGCGTGAGCTAGTTGTAGTCGTATGATTCCTTGATCATGTGCGAGCTACTCTTGGTCGTATATTTAGATGCCTTGTCATATCGAATTGGCTACAGGTTTGTTAGTTAATTGGAGATTATGTGACAATAATGTTATATTTAATATTTTATTATTGATGGATATTTACTCATCTTGTTGAGCATATTTGTCACTCACTGAGTTTTTTTGCTTACGTTTTCAATGTTTTATTTGCCCCCCTCCCCCCAAATAGCAATCCAAGATCAAGCGTTGTTTCAACCCCCATCATTCTAGTAGATCTTTATTTTTTATGTATATAGTTCAAATTTTTGTAATGCATCATGGGGTTTTTAATCTTATCAAGAGAGACTTTAAGACTCGTGTTTTGAAAGATCCCTCATTAGATTGAAATCTTTTGTATGTAATAGTTAGTTTAAATGGCAACAAGAGTTTAGCTTAATTGGCACCTGTATGTATCTGTGGACAGGACATCCCGGGTTTAAATCCCCACCCCAACAATTATTACAATACCTTTTCAAAAAAAAAATAGTTAGTTTAAATTTTAAACTTTACTTGCTGCTTTAGAACTGGTTGGATGCGTTGTAGTACTTGAAGTTTGGTTATATATCACTACAACAAATTAAACTTTCAATTACATTTTTTAATAACATATATTATAAAATGTTAATAAAGAAAAAAAAAAGAAAAGCGCGCGCGAATTAAAAAATTGAAAAGAAAAGTGGGTGAATTGAAAACGTTATTATTAAAAAAATGAAAAGCGAGACAAAACCCCCTTTTGTACCCCAAATCTCTTTTTCAATTTTCTACTTTCCCAATTTCTCCTTCTTAGAGTCCTCTCCCCCAATTTTCTACTTCTCGCAGACTCCTCCCCTAACAGTCCCACCATCCAACATCGCCGCTGACTCACCACACTCCTTGCCAAACAGGTTCCTTGCTCATCAAACTAGTCACCCGAACGGGTAACTTTTTTCTTCTCTTCTTCATGACTTTACCTTTATTTTCTTCCTTTTCTTTTCCTTTCACTTTTGGGTATGTTTATTTTGGTTCTTTTGAAACTTTTATAATGAGTAAATATGACCATCACTTCATCTTCTTAGTCTTCCCTCCACTCTTCCATTGATTCTTCTTATTTTATCTTCCAGTTCTTCATCTTTCTCTTGATCTTCCTCAGCCATGGCTCAAGAACCAGTTCACGTCCTAGTCACTGGAGTTGTAGGTAACTCTACAACTATAAAACATTCCATTTATTTCCTTTTCAGTTTTGTTCAAGTGCTAAACTTGATCTGAGATCATTTGTTTGACTTTTATTTTCTTTTGTTCTTGTTTTCTTTCTCTTTTTGTGTTCCTAATTTGCTCGAGATATGTTACTAGTATTCAGTTTGCGTCCTTGATAGGATAATCCATATAAAAAATGTTATTAAAACCTTTAAATTTGGATGGCAAAAAGAGGGAAAAATTGAAAATAGGGAAAATTTGTAAAAATGAAGGGGAACATCTGACCAAATAAATGGAAAAAAAGGGGAAATCAGAAAATGGAGAAATCTTGAAAAGTAAAATAATCCACAAAGCCCAAAAGCCCTTAACCCAAAATCTCAATTTTTTTTCTTTTCTCCTTAATATAGCATTCAATTTTCCTCAGTTTTTATGTCTGTTAGAAGTATTTTAGTGACAACACATTCAGGAGTTTTGTGGATTGTTGGAAATTTTTTTGTAAATTGAAATTGTTCTGTTGGCTCCTTTTTTTTTGTTCTTTTAATAGTATAGAATTCATTACACGACATGTAGATCTAATTGCTGAACAAAAAAAAAAGCAATTTTGCAAGAACTCCAGAAACAAATAATCTTGTGACAAAAGATTAAAAACTGATAAGAGGGTCTAGAAAAGAGAAGTTCCCTTTCCTTTCTTGTCTCCATCGATTTTGAAGTGCTTGCATCTCTTGATAAGGTGTTGAGATACGTGTTTTCAACCTTGACACTGAAGCCTCAACACAATTTTTGTTTTTGTTAAATGATTAAGTCAAGTGTGAATTTGTTTAAGTTTGGCTTTCAAGCATCCAAAATTTTCGTTCATACTTGTTAATTATCTATGGAGCTCATTTAGTTTTAATATTTAAGTAGTTTAAGAATGTAGATTTTTCATTTCAGCACTATAAATATTTTTCTTTATTTAAATCTTGAGGTAGCTGAGAAACCCTCTCTTTTCAAATGACAACTGCACTTCCTTTTCCCTCTCACAATTTCCATTCAAATGACGACCAAACTGTTCATCCACTCTCCGTTGTTGTCTATCACTTGAAGGTAATGATTCAAGGTTAGTCTTCTTCTTCCTTTCTTCTACAATGTTTTTATGGTGGAATATGAGTCTTAGTATATAAACTATTTTCATCATTCCAAACTCTAAAATATAACTTTTGACCCAAATAATTTATCCACCATAATGTAGATCTTAAGTTGCACATCCTCTATTGACCTTAGTTTGTCTCCGACGATATCTACTGACTACCTCTTTGCATCAACAACAAGGTAAATACCTTCTAACTTCTATACTCTTAATTTCCTCCGTTATTGTCTCTAAAATTTAGCGGGGGTAGGCTTTTTGTTAATAGAAAAGTAGTTGGTGTGAGAAAACCACTGTTTGCAATAGGCTGGAGTTAAACAAAATTAAATTTGATCTTAAATTTATTTTGTTAGGTTGGGAGAAAACTTAACACCTATATAACTACTCAAGTACAACAAATTAAAAAAATACACTTTATGGTGACAATGGTATGGTTGAAGATTTTATACTTAGCAATCGTGTTGTTGGGTTAGATTGCCGCTCTAGTGAGAATATTTATGTTGTTGCATCTCCTTCTTCTAAACACAGTTTTTTTTATCCATTTTCATCCAACTGTGTGCTGTGTTAATATTTTCGTTTCTTTGATAAATTGTTTTAAATGTTTTTCGTTTTATGCTTCGTTCTAGTTTTTGGACATCTAGTCTCTTTAATCATAGAACAACATACTAAATACTAATTCTCTATCTAGGGATGTTAGTTCACAAGATGGGATTAAGTTTCATAATTTATTACATAGTGGAAGTATTAAGTAGTTGTCTGCTTGTAGTTTATATGTTCATGAGTTATGTTTTTCAGAGTTTATATGTTTGTAAGTTTTGATTCATTGCTTTCTCAACTTAGTTTGATAAATTGTGAAATTTGAAGACTTTGATGGTTAACTCTTCTATCTTATGAAGCTAATTTTTAAAACTTTGTCAAAGGGTAAAAACATCTTCCCATAATGTTACTGTTGTTTCATTTTGTCTTTTTTTCTATTTAATTCAATTGCAGATTTTTCATTTTCCTATTCTACTTATTCATTTTTCATACCATTAGGAATTTACTTTTCTTATCCTAATCAAGTCCATTTAGAGGACTTAGAGGTGAAGTTAAGTAGAATTTAGACTAAAAATATATTTTACTTTCTAGTTGTTAAGAATCTTTATCTATGTGGTATCTATGATGTAGGCAATTAATTAATGTGTTTGTGATACTTTTTTTCTAGATTTTGTTCAAATGAATTAGTAAATTTATTGGGACAATGTTTTTGTTCTCTTTAAGTACTTTTGTTTTCTTTTTCCTCCCTAATTTGTGTATGTTTTATCATAGGATGATTGATTACTTTGTTTATGATTCTTTATTTACTAAACCCCATTTGGGCTAATCGACTATGACTTGTTTGATAAATTTTCTCTTAGAATTTATCTCTGCCAACCTATTTGATTAAAACTGTGGGAGCTACTCCAATAAGGTTATGGTTCTATTCATGATTGAAAAATCAAATTAATGTATGTGGGTTTTTTTTCTGTTAATTTTTCATTAGTTGTCGAGCAACGTGACTTAAAACCCTTGAATTCTTTTGCAAATCTATCATATGACATGGGTTATTAATACTTGAATCCTTGTGGTTTGAGTTTTGCTGGTATATTTTTTTGAAGACTTGAATTCTTAGAATCAAATCCTGTGTAAAGAGTGAGCTTGTTCCTTAATGGAACCACTCTTAGCTTTATCCTAAGTTTTATTTTGTTTGTGATAATTCTTTAATTGAACTTGGTTTCTTCTCTCTTTCATATTGCTTGAATTATGTTAAGTTATTATAATATGGTATAATTGTCACTTTTTTCCTAGTTTATTCATAAAATATGCTTTGTATATGGTTTGGACATATGACTAATACTGAAATATACTTCTCATAATTATTGTAATTTGTTGGTGTTACCTTCGTATACTAGTATTCTCGATTTTAGTTTGGGTAGAGTTGGTTCTCAATTACATTTCACATTCTTGTAGCAATAATTTGAAGATATAATATTTCAAAAAGATTGGGTTCATTTGAACATGTAAGAGAATGTCAAATTTTTATGAAACTAAAATAGATTAATATAGTTAGTTATATTAATTGCAAACCTGAATCTTTTTAATAGAGCAACCAATGAATATCTAAGGGGAGCATGGAACTTTGTGAAACATGTAGAGAACATGGAGTAGACAAAATTTTCCGTGTCCATGCAAGACATGTAAGAACATGAATCATCAAACCTTTGACGTTGTATATGAACATTTGGTTATGAAAGGTATGGATCCTACTTATAAGTTTTAGTATCATCATGGTGAAGAAGTATCGATAGAGAATATGTTTGATGGTCAACCCTTTTGTAGTACTTCTTTCATGAGCGAGGAAAAGGTTTATGAACTATTAGTAAGTAGTGATGTTAATCAAAAGGTTGTAGATGCAAACACTTCTTTGTATCCTCATTGTACAAAATATACAAGAATGTCAGCTGTGATATCTTTATATAAGATAAAGGCTACTAATGATTGGACGGATAAAAGTTTCACAAGCCTTTTAAAGTTGTTGCACGATATGCTACCCATTGACAATGTTATCCCAAAATTTACTTATGAAGTAAAGAAGTTCTTAAAAGTATTTGATTTAGGATATGAAAAGATTCATGCTTGAAAAAATGATTGTTGCTTGTTTACGAAAGAGAATAAAGATTTAGAAACATGTCCAATTTGTGGACATTTTAGATGGAAGGTGGATAAGCACACCAAAAAAATGAAACAGGGTGTTCCAACAACAGTGTTAAGATACTTTCCATTGATTCCAAGACTAAAACGAATATTCCAAACGCATGATGTAGTTGAATTACTAACATGGCATATGAACCATAAAAGTAATGATGGGAAGATGCGTCATCCAGTCGATAGTGTTTCATGGAACTCAATTGATGCAAAGTGGCTAGACTTTTCAAATGATCCACAAAACTTGAGATTTGGTCTTCCAACCGATGGTTTCAACCCATTCTCTAACCTTAGTAGTAGGTACAGTTGTTGGCCAGTCATGCTTGTGACATACAACCTACCTCCTTGGTTATGTATGTCAAAAGAAAATATAATGCTAACTTTATTGATTCCTGGTCCTAAACAGCCTGGCAATGACATTGACATTTTTTTGCAACCATTAATTGATGACTTGAAATTATTA
>JBBPDI010000029.1:25653541-25683146 GCA_037974545.1 Cucumis variabilis | reverse complement strand
CATAGCATTATAGAAGATAGAGTCTATCACTGATTGACTAATATAAATGATGGCCTAAGATACGAGTCTATCATTGATAGATTAATATCAGTGATGGACTAGGATACGTGTCTATCATTGATAGACTACTATCAGTGATAACTTAGGATATTGGTGATGCACTAAGATACGTGTCTATCAATGATAGACTAATATCACTATGTTTATTTAACTAATTCAACTAATAGTCTATCTTGTATTCATCAATAGTTTTAGAAAAAAAAAACTCAATTTCTTTTAACTTTAAAATGAAAAGTGATAGTAAAATTCTTAATATGCTCAATTTCTAGGAAGCCTCAAACTAATCAAGTCCAAAACAAGTGAAATTAAACACATTTTTTAATATAAAAATACTCGTAAAATCATTCAATTGAATTGAACAAAATCAACCTACAATGATGAAATTAAATCAAATTGTAAAAGTTGGATGAAGTAAAATTTTAGGGAAGAATCACATTGAAAAAATATCAAATTGAGATGAAAGAAAATCGCAAAAAGAAGAAATGATCTTAAAGTAAGAGAAAATCACAGAGAAGATGGAGAAGAAACGACGTTCAAGATGGAAAAGGGATAAAAAGACGATGAAGATAGAGAATGGAGAAAACAACAGTAAAGATGAAAAATGGAGAAAATTGTGGAGAATGAGAAAAAATCATGGAGAATGAGAAAGTTGTGGAGAATGAGTTCGTTTAAAATAAGGGCAATTTTGGAATATTTTAAAAAGGAATACAAAATTTGTTATATATGCATTTTTTTTTAAATTGCTATATACTTAATATTTTATACGAAAAAGGTTATGCATTATAAAATCTCTTAAGTTTCAAACTAGCACACTTTTAAAAAAGTTCATAATTAAAAAAAATTTAACATAATTTTTAGATCTATCTCAGTGGAGATCAGCACCATCTATTTTTGTTTTTAAATTTCAAAATAAAGAGTTTTATCAAGTAACCAAAATACCTTTGGAAGCCTAAGCCTTAGATATTCTCATAACACTCAACCCTAAACTCATTTTGGTCGAGACTAAACAAGTTTGCTTCCAAAATCAAAGATATTTCTTTAATTTTTGCTCTCCGAAATTTCAAGAAGTCATCCTCAAAATTAAATCTCTAAAGATGAATTACTTTGAACGATTTCATAGTTTAGGGTTTAGTTTTTAGTTTATGTTATAGTGTTTTCTGTTAAATCTGAGGTGGATGGGAAAATATGTAGTTGGTTTTCTGTTGCAGTTGAATATAGAACATTATTTTTAAGTTAATGTGGTTTCCTTAAATGAATCTCTACAATTTCATCAATCTATAGGATGTGCCTAAAGTGGAAGATGTTGAGAATGAACAATTAAATGTATTGGAAATTGTTGTTGGACATCGTGTGGATGAACACATTAAAGATAACAATCTGTGCAAAGTTGACGTTGATCCTATAGTGGTGGAAAGACCAGTTGTTTGTCATTCATTGACGACTTTATAAACGATGATGATGAACAATTATCACCTGAAAACAAAATCAAGTAATGACTAACCATGTATCCACGTATTTTGTGTTGTTTAGATTCAGTTTGAAATGTTGTTGTTTGTTTAATTTTGGTTTTTATGTCTACAGGTATTATAACATCATTTCCAAGCGGTTTCCACAAGTCAAATGATTTATTTCAGGAGTTGGACATGTCCCCTAATGCGGGATTAATCTTGGCGAATGACACTTCAGGTTAGTCTTGTTACTTTGATAACACTTTATTACATGAGTTCTCATTAATAATATTGTTTTTCCATAGATTTCTCTAAACCCACTTGTAGGACACATTAGCACTCCTTGTAAGACTCGAACTTTAGGAATCATAGATTTTCCAAAGAGCTTAAGAGGTTTGAAAGAAGAATTTTTTTTGGTAAAGTATCAAGGAATAGTACTTTAGGCATTTTGAGTGTTTCAGGTTGGTGAGAAAGAAGGATCGTAGAGGTTGAGCGTTTTAGCTAACTTCGGAAAGGAATTTCTCACTACTCACTAGGGCATTTGCACTCAAATTAGTCTTAAAAATTCAGAATTTGAGTCTAGTTTATTGAGGAAGTTTTCCGTGTGTTTTTGATATGAGAGAGTTAGTGTTTTGGATAAGAGAGGGCGAGAAGGTTAGTTCACGAGTGAATCTGAGCAAGCTACACTCCCAGAAGGCTACAGAACTCATAGTTTGGTGTTATGGTCTAAAATTTTGAAAGAAGAAAGTTAACGCATTTTAGAGAAACTTTGTAGAAGAAATTTTTACATAAAGAGTTACGAATTTTAAGTTATAACTTTTCTAATTCTGGTTATGTAGTCTAGGCGAGATGACCTTGAAAGTTAGCTATGCGTTTTGGACAACTATATGACATGATAAGAGCATGCGGTTTAAGGTTTTAATGAGGTGTAAAAACCTTGTTAACATGAATTTTGAGGTGTAAAGTAAGCAGGAGGTGCCTTGAGAAGGTTTAAGATGGATTTAAGCAAGGATGAGGTGTTAACTTGTACTCATGCAAGGAATTCTATAAATAGGTTAGCTTTAAAATTAAGTTTTCATGATTCACTTGAGCGTTTTGAGTAAAATTAGTTTCAAAAGTTTCCATTTTGAGTCTATTTTCTAATTTGAGGTTTCTGATTTAATTTGACAAAGAGAAAGTGACGTTTGAATTAAAAGAAGAGAGGAAGGTCATTCTTAGATAAAAATTAAACAATATTTACTCCAAGAAGGTTACAGGATGCATTTGGTTGAATATTTTGCTGGAATTTTAAGGTAAGATTATTAAAACATTTTGGAACAACTTTGTAGAAGAAAGTAGTTTCATTTGTGTCCTGGATTTGAAGTTATTAAGCTCTAAATAAGAAGTGGAGTTTTGACCAAGAATGAGGTGTGGCCGAGTTTAAGAATTTAGCATGGCATGTTGGGCATGGTTTTTGTTTTAGAAAGCTTTCTAAGAATTTTAGGGTTGTGTTTGATATATTAGAATGAAGGGAATTAATTGGAGTTACTTCCCATCATTTCAGAACAAGAGAAAATCGACAAGCTTATCGACCAAGACTTTGATCTGTGATCTATGAGTGGTTTTCTTCTTAAATGTTTTGTGGTTTTGCTTTACTATTTTGAAAGATAATTTCAAATGAGAAATTGTTTTAAAAAAAGCTTTCCATGAAAAGTTTATATGTGTTCAAGCATGATTTATAATGATTTGATGATTACGATTTCCATGCTATAAAATGGTTTTCAACCCATTAGTCGATTCCTTGAGATGATGCTAAGTTTTATATGCACATAAAAAGTCAAGGCCACCATAGAGTGTATGAACTACATGGTGATAAGAAGTTGGCTTATGCATTGAAATGAGCGTATAAAACTTAGTGGCCTGAGCAACAAGGATGAAACTGTATGTTCTCGGATGTTGTTGATACAGTAGTCAAATGCAGGGTAATGAGACCAAGCGTAGAGAACGATTCGGGATCCTTGGGGAAAAGGAATGAATGTTAACTAATATGTGTTTATGTGAAATGATGTTCATAAAAAGGTATTGCGAAAAGGATTCATAAAACCTTACTAAATCTTTTAGACATTCTTTCAAATTTTATCTTCCAGGACCTTGGCTTCGAGGTCGAGAGGAGAGAAAGTTTGGGCTTGCTAGGTAAGAAGTTGCCAGGCTTTTTAGATTTAAGTGTTATTGTATTCCTAGTTAAGTATTGTTTTTGTATATTTGCATTAAACACCTTGTTAAAGAATAAAAGTTTAAAGTTTGTTCTATCTCTTCCGCATTAAGTTCAATCGCCTTAAGTTTATTTGTTAAGTGTTTTGGCGATCGAGCTAAGTTAAGAAAGTTAAGAGGAGTGTCTTTGGCATTTGACCGCTTCAAGGATGCTCGAGTCGCATCGTGTCTATGAGACAAGCAAGCAAGTCTGTAGGACGGGGTGTCACACTCCCAAAACATGAAGTTGAAGAGATACGTCCAAAAAAATAGAAGGATTCCAATCTCCATCACATCAAGAGCAGAGAAACCAATCTCTCCACATGTTATTTGGTTTAGCAACACCATTGGTGTTTAAATGAGAGATACCTTTCTAGTCTGCTACCTTAAGTGGGCTGATGTTCGATCAAAGAATATCAAGGTTGTTAAGGGCTCTTTACAGTTAAGTTTATTAATTACTTTACATCTAAATTAAACCTACATATACAGAAACCTAATTTGTATGTTCTTTCTTTTGTAGTGTTATTTCGTGCTTGATTTCACATATCATGCACTTAATAGATTTGTTGAGCATCAAATGTGAGCATCAAATGTTGACATCTTTCAAAGAAACAGAGAAGACTTGCACATGCATTTTTAATAGGTACAGTGACCCTGAGAGAGAACATGTCAACCCACCTAACATATTGCAGAATCGTTTGGAAGAATGGTACTTCCTCTAGAAACACTATTAAGTCCACAATTTCAGGTGATTTACATCTTCTAATGTTACTTCACGTTACTTCATTTTTGTAGTTTTCATGTAGGATCAATCATTTACATCTTCTAATGTTATTTCACATATCGTTTTTGTTGTTTGCATGTAGGAGCAATCAAGGACCAACAATGCTGCTAGAGAGAAACGACCTTCCAATCATAGTAGTGGCCTTTTACAATCATAGTAGCGTGTCAAGTCATTCCTATAACAAAAACATTAGCTCAATGAAGAATGAGGTCAATCGATGGGATGTGTGGAGCTATTCAAAGAAACACATGCCAATAAGAGTGGCCAGTTTGTTTCACAAGTAGCTGAGGATGCACATGTAAGGTTATGGTTTATTGTAGTTTATTTTCTAGTTTAATTATGAGTGCATACCTTAACTGTTTGGATGTAAAATCAAATGATAGAACTATTGTCCACACCCACCCTAAAAGGTTCTCAACCACTTTCTAGGAATGAAATATGTGAGACCATTTTGGATAAACGATCGGGCTACTCAAATGATCTTGGTTGGGGCCTCAGGCTTAAGTCATGAAAGAGTAGTAGTAGTTTGTCGAGTTTTTATTCTAATAACTTGTAGAAATACAAGTTATTATGACCTTTTAGGTAGAATAGTGGGACCGAAATGCGTAGTAAATGTGTAAAAATACGTAACTTCTATCACAAATTCATAACTATTAGGAAATACATCTTATATAAGTCATCATGCCTGTTTTACCTTGGTTTTGAGTGTTTTGATGCAAGACTAACAAAAAAAGCAGAATAGTGTATCACAGAGGAGTATGTGCAAAGGATTATGTGAGAAGAACCTGGTTTGAAGAGTACAGTCCCTAAGTGAGGAACTATGTCATCACGCGAGAAAGGTTCACTAGAAGATAATAATGGTAGTTAGAGTTCATGTGACTTGACAAGGCTGCAATCGACACTAACATGATCAAAAGAATAGAAATTTTCCACCAAAAGTTGTCTATAAAAGGACTTCATCCCTACCAAGTAAAGTGGCTGCTTCGAGAGAAGTCAAACATTTGAATGGATTGATCAAACCCTACAGAACTGGTAAAAAGGACTAGCCTTTTCACCGCCTGTAAAAGATATTATTCTTCTTCTCCAGTTAGTCCTTGAGTGAGAGCTTAGGGAAAAAGTAGAGAAGATTCCACCATTTCCATCCTCCTAACTTGTAATATTCCTTTTCTTTCCATTTTTGTATTTATTTGTAATGTATGTTGTTCATATTGTACAGTAGCCTCAAGACTACATTCTTTAATACATTACATGTTTATACCTTTTCAATTCAACATTTCTTTACCGTTCATCTGTCAATTTGTTATTTATAATTTAGGTTTGTGATAAGTTATTGATAAGAAGTCTAGCTTATAAAGCTTATCACATTAGTTAAGCTCTAATCATCGTTTGACCAGTGTATGTCGCCAATTACTCGAGAGAGTAAGTAGCTAGGACATAACTAACACCCGTAAGGAGGAGTTTGGACACAAACTCCACTTTGGCAAGATAACTTCCATCGCTTGTGTCTCGAAAGAAGAACAATTGTGGGTACTTGGCATTGAGAGGTTGTCACCCTTTAAAAGAGAAATACTATAAGTCTGATAAGTAAACACTTTTAGATAGATCTCGCTTAAGCAATCTTTATCAGTTGCATCCTGAGAGGCGAGCAAGTGTGGCGTTTAAGGGACTGAAAGATGCTCGCCTTAATCAAAGTCTAGTTAACTGATCTTCATCGCATCAAGGTTGCCGCATGGCTTAATTGCCTAATAACGCAAATAATTTCCTTTATTCTTTCTTAACACAAGTTAGTTCACGTATCCATCTCACCACCACCCCCTTTACAAAGTCTCTAGTGTAGATAATAGGTTTAACTTAGATATCCTTTACTTTATATTGTATAGATAGTTATTGTATACTGCCTGGATGAAGAGTGATCCTTATAACTAAGATTTGATATCAATTCCTTGTGTTCAACCCGAGATTACCTAGAAAACCTATTAATTTACTTATTCTTGGGCAAGAAATAGGAAAACTTGTACTACGTGAGAATTTAATAACTATGCAAGGACTAGAGACATTGTGAGCATATCGTATGTGATGATCATGACTCCCCGCGTAGAAGGCTTGTGATATGAATTTAACTTGTATATTGCAATCACGCAATTCTAAGACTTGCATGAAATTAGAACACCGAATCCACAAGATTAAATCCTGAAGTTATAAGGCACCATATTCTCAAGAAATGTAGTACCCTAGAAAGGTTATGAAACTAAGAAAATAGCCTTGAGTGCTCACAATCCCGGATTGAAGAACAAAGAAATGAGCTTGAAGAGGCAAAATGAATTATTGAAGAACAAAACAGAACGTTAAAGATGCATGCTTGATAAATGGAAGACCTAGAACTGAAGAACATCAGAGATACATGCCTAACAAATGGAAGAAATGAAGAACATGATTGAGGAAATGACATGGGCACGTAGAGGACCTTGGACTTATAATACACATTTTTTAAAATTTTAATTGTTTTTTATTGAAGATAGATAAATTTATTTCAAATGATTGGTTTTGGCTATCCTGCAGTTATGATAGCCTTTAGTTTAACTTAGCTTTTGAATTATGATGATTTGTTTTAGCTATTTTGCAGTTATGGCAGTCTTTAGTTTAAACTTAGCTATAGTGAAACTTACGAGAATCAATAGTTATAAGGTGTAAATTGATCATGGAGTGAGTTTGAGGGAGGGGGAGATTAAACGTTTATGTTCAATGTAGTTGTTATGTTGAGTGGCACGCCAAAGTGAGTTTACATGTATGAAGTCAAGGTTTAACGATTCTATTGTTTTATTTCTACGTATAAAGAGTCAAAGTTGAGAGGTTAGGTTTCTTCGGATAGTTAGATAATGGAGTGAGTTTGAGGGGGGGGGGTTAAATGTTACCTTTAAGGTTTCAATGTAGTTGTTACATTAGGTGGCACGCCGAAGTGATTTTATAAGAGGATGGGCACTTAGGGGTTGTAGTTCAATCATGGAGTGAGTTTGAAGGGGGGAGGGCTTAAATGATACTTTGAAGGGTTAAATATAATTGTTACCTTCTGTAGCACGTCATAAGTGAGTTTATGTGTAAGTTGAGTCACTATTGTTGGTTACATTTGTAGAAAGAGTGACGGTTGAGAGATTGGGTACTTATAGGTTCTACTTTGAGCATGGAGTGAGTTTGAGGGGGAGTCTTAATCGTTACTTTGAAGGTTTCAATGTAATTGGTACGTTTGGTGGCCCACCGAAGTGAGTTTATGTGTAACGAGTGTGTATATTGAGTCTGAATTATTGTTACATTTATAGAAAGAGTGAAAGTTGAAAGATTGGGTACTTAGGGGTTGTAATTGATCATGGAGTGATTTTGAGAGGGGGGCTTAACGATACTTTGAAGGTTTAAATTCAGATGTTACATTCAGTGGCAAGTCAAAGTAAGTTTTTGTGTAAGTTGAGTCTCTATTGTTGGTTACATTTGTCAAACAAGTGGAAGTTCATAGATTGGGTACTTAGAAGTTGTACTTTGATTATTGTTTGTTCCTAAGTTTTGGTTCTTGGCATCCATACACTTTAGTTTCTTTGAAGTTTGAATAATGTGCTTTACTTTGATGTCATTGTAGGTGTAGACTTGTTCGAAGATAAGATGGCGTCTAGGGCGATGAGAGATCATTTTTTTTTCTTTTTTATGTATTTGTTTTTCAAACAAACAATATTATTGTAAGACACTTTTTTGTATAAATTATGTTCTAATTTTATAAATGACAATTTGGTATTTCAATGTATTTATTAATTTTTTGTTTGTTTTGTTTGAAAACTTAATTGAATTTAAATCTAATTGGAACTAAAAAAAAGTACCATAAGTTAAAAATTGAACATAATAATTGAAAAAAAGAGTAAAAAACACATAATCTCCCTATGCACATAGGTGTCAAGAGTTGCTCTAATGTTCTGACATGTTAAGCACTACGTCGGAAGATGAGTTTCGACGACATTGTCACGCTCCAATTTGCACACATCCAAACTTGCCATGTGATACACGACGCGACCTTGAGTAGTTCTAGCACCTCTAAGGTGAAACGCCAGAATCCTCAGCTTTAGATCATTGAGTCTTGAAACTTGGCTTTGTCATCTAGTTCATCCTTAAGTCTTTTTTAGCTTTCTAAACAATAAAGGAATAGATCACAACGGACAATAACATAAACTTAAACTTTTATTACCTTAAATCATGAGTTCTACATCAAACTTTACAAACAATGTCTTTTCAAAATAACTCTAAACAACTTAAATATAAACTAAATGCCTCGCCAAGCTTCCTCGCCTAATAACACTTCACCCATTTTCCAACTTAGCCTTAACGCATGTTCGGCCGACCTTAACACCTCAAGCTTGGAAAACAAAAACTCAAAACATAAGTCAAAAGACTTAGTGACGTTTTTAGGAAAACCTTTTAGAAACACTTTCCATAGCATAAAACATTTTAGTTCAACAAGCTCATCACCTTAATTCACAAATACATTATATCATATAAACACTCATTAGTCTCTATGTTCTTTCACCGAGAAATTTGAAACCATTCCCTACTCTAAAACTCATCATCCTCAAGTTTAGACTACTGTAAACAGCATCTGGGAATATTCTGGCTTATTCCTCGTTGCTCAGGCTGAAGTGTAATACAAATCTCTTATGCATTGTCCCGCCTAACTTCACCATGCATACATGGCTATCTTTACTCTTTTTGTGCACATAATAGTTAGCTCAATATCAAGAGTAAGACTAAAGGTTTGAACATGATTTCATATTCATTTAAATACATAGACTTTACTTGAAGTCAAACATATGCTTTCATTCAAAATAGTCATTTATGAAGCATTCTAAAATTCAGAGAAAGCTTTTAAATATTGTCATACCCCAAACCTTACTATCAATGAAAATGCCGAAGTAGTAGGAATAAGATGTGAGTTTGTTACCACTTTGAAATTTTCTTATTGCAAAATATTATTCTCAACTCCTTTTATACTATTAACAAACCTTAAAATGCAATGGTGGTCAACCTAAACGTCAAGTATAATAAATACCTACCAAAATGTTTATTAATAATAAGCGTTTGATACATAATTACAACACTTTGACCAGACAACCAATGATGTATTTCCAAAACGTTTGGAGTCCTCTCGTCGCAAATCCTTCAACCTTCTCTACTTGGCCTAAACGCCTGATCCTGGAAGATAAATTTTTGAAAGAATGTCTAAAAGACTGAGGTTTTATGAAATCCTTTTCGAAATGTCTTTTCATATACATCATTTCATTTCGCATAAATATCATCAAATAATTTCATCTATAAACCTTTCTTTATGCTTAACATATTCATAATATAACAATTTCACATAAACACATATTAGTTAACATTCATTAATCCTTTCGCCAAGGATCCCAAATCATTCTCTACGCTTGATCTCATTACCTTATGTTTGACTACTGTATCAACAGCATTTGAGAACTTACAAATTCGTCCTTGTTGCTTAGGCTGCTAAGCTTTATACGCTCCTTTTAACACATAAGCCAACTTCTTATCACCATGTGGTCTGTACACCTCATGGTAGCCTTGACTCTTTATGTACACATAAAAGTTAGCATCATTTCAAGGAATCAACTAATGGTTTAAAAACCATTTCATAGCATCGAAATCGTAATCGTCAAATCAAGCTTAAACATTATAAATCATGCTTGAAACATATAAACTTTTCATATAAATCATTTTTGAAGTTCTTTTGTCTTTGAAATCATTCTTCAAAATAATAAAGTGAAATCATATAAAACATTTAAAAAAACCACTCACCACACTTTAACAAAAATTCTGCTCTTCCTTCTGTACACGTGGAGAGGAAAGAGACATTTTCTTAATCTAACACGTTAACCCTGTCGAATCAGATTTGACATTTTCTTAGCTAGACCTTACTTCTCACCTAATCCTATACCGCAAATAACTTTAACCACAACAATTTTTGTGAATAACCTCATCGCGTAGTTATATATGTTTATAAGAAACCTTCCTTGCGAACTAACCAACTTTTACTCGCTTAGAACACTTATCGCAAATTTAAACTTTAAGGCTTCCTTGTAGACTTCTTTATAGCGAAACTTTTGGTTCTTATCGCGAAGACTACCCAAACCCCTAGTCATTTTAAAACTTACAGACTTTCTTCTGAGAGTGTTTAAACTTATAGATTCTACTGCAAATCCTTCTTTTCTCAAAACTACCTTGTGAATTAACTTCTAAATCACAAAACTTATTCTAATAATAAAAGGTTTTATTGCTTAATCATTTCTGCACATATATTTAAAGGCCAATTTCTATAGTAGTTTAGCCAAAATTTTACTTCCTATACTAGAATTAAAAACGGGTCGTACAAATATACAAACACTTTTAAGCTTCACGCAGGAAACTTGGTTTCCTTTGGCTGACTTCAAACTTCTCCTCTTGTCTAATGGCTCTTCTTCTCAACAGGGTAAGACTTCACTTTTCTTAACAGATTCTCAGAACGACTTCTTAACATTTTGTTTTCTTCTTCTATTTATACTACATCAACACAGATTAGACATCTTTAATCTCCTAATAGCTTGCTAGGTCTTTCTACAAGTGGTACACATGTAAGCTCAATCTTTCTTATGAACATGTTTAAACTTAAACTTGCCACATAACCCACTAATTAATGGCTAATAGGAAATTTCTAAGAAAATTTCTATCGTTCATCATATAGTTTCTGCCTGCAATGTGAAACCCTAAAATTTCTTTGATCCTTGGAATTTACTAAGTTGGTCAAGGACAAGAGAAAATGAAATTTATAGAAAAAGAGAGTACAAAAATACTTGAAAAAATTAAAAATTTAAGGTCTAGGTTTAAGAGAAAGAGAAAAGTTGAAAATTTTGGCTAAGTGTCAATGGAAGGATATTAGGCATTTAGAGGTATGTGGGAGACAAAAAGAAACCAAATAACCTCTAAATGAGTGTCAATGGATGCAAGATGAAGGTTGAGAACCTCTAAGTATAAGGTTGGACAAGCTTTGGCGTTTTGGAGCAAGGACTATGCAGCCAAGTAGAGAAAATAACCTACAAAGATGTGTCTAGGAGTTTTGGAGTCTTAGGCATTTTAGAGCTTGCTAGGTGAGCTAAGCTCCAAATGGGTTATCTATACGTTTAGGCAATGAATCGACGACAAGATGAAAGGTTAGCTTGGGCAAGGAAGGCTGTTTTTGAGAGGTTATTTAGGATGTTGATAGGCTTGGCGAGAAAGTATTAGAGGTTAGCAAGTGTTTGGAACTTGTTATTGGACGACAAGACTACACTAAATCAAGGCTTTATGAGAAGGCTACGGAGGTTAGCAGGCGAGATGAGATAGGTGGCAAAGCTATGCAAGATGACTATGGGGGTTAGCCTTATGAGTAGGACTAGTACGTGACCAACTTAAGGCATTTGATTTAAGAAATAATCCAAGTGTCTTAACCATGTTAACATGCATTTTGATGTGGAGGACAAGTTTGAGGTATAATTAGGAGCTCAAGAGGTGAGTTTAATCAAGGTTGAAGTATCAATATATTTTCATGACTCCTATAAATAGGCAACTTCAACAAGAGTTTTCTCACAACTCACTCGAGCATTTTCACTCAAATTAGTCTTGAAAGTTTAAAAATTATGTCTAGTTTGTGAGAGAGGGTTGTTGTGCATTTTAGCTTCAAAAGGGTTGGCATTTTGGTCGAGCAAAGGCAAGAAAGTCAATTTCTAGGAGAATCTAAGCAAGGTGCATTCACAGAGGGCTATAGAACTTGTTTCTTAGAGTTTTGCTCTGAAATTTTCAGGTAAGAAAGTTAAGTCATTTTAGAAAACCTTTGTAGAACAAAGTTTTACCAAAAGAGTTATGGACTTTACGTTATGTTTTTCAAAGTTGGGTTATGTTTTTGGATGAATTATAAGTTTCTGAGCATGTTGGAGGCTCACTGAGTGACAAGGTAAGATTAAGCAAGATAAGTGTGCATTTTGAGATCATCTAGGTTATTCTAAGCATGTTTTCATTGGACACACTAGGGGTGTTCACGATTCAATTTAGTTCAGTTTCAAGCTAAAATTGCACAAACCGCAAAATGCAAAAAAAATCTCATACAAAATCGAACCAAACTGCACGTTTGTGTCAAACTGAATCAAAATTGAATCGCATATGCGGTTCAATTTCAGTTTGATTTAAATTCCAAAGAATCTTAAGCTACCAAAGCATCGAGTTCTTTGCCTTTTTGTTTTTAATCCCAAAAAATCTCAAGCCACCAAAGCACTAAGTTTTATAAAATTCCCTTTCTATTTTAGATCTCAATGGATCTTGAATCAACATATTTAACCAAGTTTTAGAAACAAAACGTTTATGAACATTTCTTTAATTTTTTTAAATGAAGTGGTTCAGTTTGGTTTTAGAATTGGTTTAAAACATTAAACCGAACCATACCGCATAAGAAGCAGTTTCAACATAACACAAACTGCATCGAACCGCATGCAATTGGTTTTGGTTTGGTTTGATTTTTTGAATTGATTTGGTTTTTAAATATTTTATGAACACCCATAGAACACACGGCATGTGCGTGAGATATGCGTGACCAATAGCGCACACGAGGAAGGCTACGCGAGACACCAGACACACGACCAAGTGAGGCTCACAACATACCTGTACGTGAGGTTAGCATGCGAGCATGCTCAGCACGTGTGGAAAACCTCTTGAGAGGTTAGCACGAGATAGCGCAGCGTGCGACGAAGGCCTTGCCGCCCACTTATATGAGTCATGCAATGTCATGACATGATTTTTGGTCTTTTTAGACAATTTTGGAAATTTTAAGTACTACTTTGATATTTTCTTGGTGAAAAGGGAATTAAATGGATTATTTCACCATATTTTCAGGTCAAGAAGAGATCAGAAAAATTTATAAGCCAAGGATTTAGTCTCGTATCTATGAGTGGAAAATTATTTTATCAAAGAGATTTAAAGCATATTTTAAGTCATTATTTATGAATGAATTACATTTATTGTTTAAACTATTTATGAATTTTTTTTAAGCATGTTATTCTTTAAAGTGTTTATGCATGGTTACTGTTTATCGAGATTATATTTAAGGATTATTGAAAATGAGTTAAGGATTGTTTAAGGATTTGAGGATTATGGATTATAGATGTTTTATCAGAACCAAGCTATCTAAAAAATAATTCGTTATGAGGCGGCTTAAAAATTTACTCGTGAAGGGCATGATTAAATTACTCATATGAGACCAGATTAAATTACTTGTAACGAGGTAGGATCGGAGATGGTATCAAGTAATATCTACCACCTCTTAGGAGTAAATGCTTAGGTTTCAAGTAGGAAAAAAACGAGGATTATTATTTCTATTTTTCCTAATGTTTTAAGGTTTATGCTATCATGGTTATGATTTATTGTTTACTATTCAAAGGATTTCTAAAGCATTATTTCTAAGATTTATGATTTAAGTTTATGAAAATCTGGTTGTGGTTTGTGTTTTTGTTGATTGAATGCTTAGTTCACTCGGACTCGATATGCGAAGCATGTTGAGTTTATATTTTGATCTAGGCGATACGTCATTGAGCATGTTCACTGCATGTGATATGCTCATTATGTCTCTTTATATCGTATAGTAACTAAGTCCTCGTGGAGTACAAGTTTTCCTACTACTAGCCTAAGTTCAAGTGAAACAGTAGGTTTACTTGGATGATCTAGAGTCAAATACAGGAAATTGATTCAAGACATTAGTTCTAGAATTTGTTTATCATTTAAGTGGTATAAAAAAATAAAGAATAATAAATGTAAGTGATGCAGACTAAACTAAATTAATAAACTAAGCCTCGAGAGTGTGTAAAGAAGGAATACGATAGCGGAATGGCAATGCGAATCAACTTGTATCAGAGAAATGAAAGAAGAAATGTCTATGCATTATCATGCGATTAAGTAGTGATAACCCTGATGCGATATAACTTACTAAACCATACTTTTGATTAAGGCTTGCTTCTCTTAAAGTCATTATACGCCACACATAGTCGATTTTCAGGATCCATATGACTAAGCATGATTAGACGAGATATATCTAGAAGAGATCACTTATAAATAGTATAGGATTTTATGATTAAGGACAACAACCTCTTGGTGCCCATTGTCCACACTTTCTCCTTTTGGGATACAAATGTTGAAAATGATCTCATGAAGGACGATGAAACTCTTTCTTGCACGTGTTAGTTAGATCCTTGCTACTTTTTCTCTTGGGTAGTTGACGACCTATGCTGGCCAGACGCTGGAAATAGCTCAACTAACGCGATAAGACTTATAAGTAAAACTTCTTATCAAGAGCTAATCATCTACCTAAAATATGAATAACACATTGACTGGTGGAAAGTGGAGACATGATGGATTGAAAAAGTATAAATATATAATATATATAAAGAATGTAGGGCTTCGACCATTGTACAATATGAACAAATATTACACAAAGAATACAAAAATGAAAGACAAATGAATGAGAACAAATACAAGTTAGGGGGAATAGGGACTGGCTTCTTCACCACTCAAACTCTAAGCACTCACTTACAGCATGATCGGAGAAGAAGAAGAAAACTCTTTATATTTGTGGTTCATCTGGATTGTCTTTTATGGTCCGTTCAAATCTTCTTCTGGCACATATAGGCATCCCTTTGCTTGGTGAGAATGAAATCTTTTTATAGGCAGCTTTTCGAGAAAAACTTCTATTCTTCTGAGACTATTAGCACCGATTGCAGTCTTATGAAGTCACATCAACTCCAACTACCATTCTTGTCTTCTAGTGAACCTTCTTCGCATGATGAGTAGTTCCTCGCCTGGAGATGTTAATCGTCAAATGAGTTCCCATCGTGTAGTCTTTGCACGAGATGTCCCCTTTGATTTACTAGTTTCTTCCTTTCTACTTATCTTGTGTTTAGACATGACAATCACATAAAACAGACATAATGCTTATGTAAGATGTATTTCTAAATACTTATATATTGACAACATAAGTTACGTGCTTTAATCCTCTTCTTATGCGTTTTGGCCTCACTATTCTAATAAGAGAAGCTATAATAACGAGTATTTAACGTTATCAAAAGGTATTTAGAAAACTACCACTCATTGAGCTTGTTTATCTCATTCTTTTAAAAAATGTTTTCCTACTTTCTAGATAGAGACCATATTCTCAGAGCCTGAATTTCTGTTAGCTGTCTGCTGAAGTGTTTAGTCATTTTCTTATGTGTTTTGTTAGTCTTCGTAATGTTAAATTTAGGTTGGGTTTTCAGTATTACATCGGTTATGTAATTAGAGCTTCATGTTGTCTATATAAACTTATCTAAAGTTTGTTTTCAATAAAAAGAGTTTCTTCAGTTATGTATATAAGTTACATGTTAGCTTCCACTGTTGTTTATTGTTTTATAGGTTAAGTTATGGGTCAGCTAGTGTCATTCTTGAAGTGTGCATGAGCAATATTGGTTGGCTTTAGACCATGATTTGGGCCAAGCAACCAGGTGCTTGGGGTAGGGTGTAACATGCGATGAGTTTCAAATCACCTACTTTGTCTTGTTTGCATCACTCTTCTCCCTACAAAGAACTTTAAAATGCCTAGTATATGCGATTAAACAAAATATTTATTTCCAAAATTTGACCCTTCCAATCAAGCTTCGATATCACATAAATGAACCGACATCGAGAATTCTTTACTTCCTACATCAGAATAAAACATTTCGAGAGTTACCTTTTCTGAAGTTCTTCATTTTGGCGTTGGGAGTAAAGAATTTTTGATGTCGACTCATGTATGCTTCAGAAACTTGTCTCCTGATGCATTTCTCTTGAATCATCTCCCAACGGTCGTATATATGTCAGAAGATCCCTTAACTAATTAGTAGATTTGAATTTTCTATTAATTTAATATTTTTTAAATTAATAGAATCTCATGATTCTCTCCTACTCCCTTAAGGAAAGGGAATTATAAATATGCAGAAGAAAAACACAACTTTTCTTAATCATAATTAATCAAGCCAATGCTTTTGCTCTCTGAAAAATAGTTTCTGTAAGCCCTTATTCTATTCTTCTCTCAATTATGCAAACCGTTCTTAACTTGTGAAAATTTAAGTCAAGTATCCTTGTACTTTAAATGGTTAAATTATTTTGACAAGGAAATTAGAACTATTTAGTTGGGATTAAAACTTAAATTTTTCTTTAGGTGTTTAAAGAAGAAAAATAAAGATGAGGATAAAAGAATGATATAGAGGAAAAAGAAGTGAATTTATTTTAAAGTGAGGGGCATTTTTGTCAATGACCATATATTTTATTTTGGTTAAAAACAAAGAAAAAGAGAAAAAGAAATGAAATCGAGAGTTTTCTTCCCCATTCTCTTGGAATGTCTCACGTTCGAAACCCCCCCTTTTCCTCTCCTTCACGTTGACGCTGCCACCAACCTTCACCATTGATGCATTGCTTGACTCGCTCGAAAATAACTAGCAAGCCTCACAGTCTGTTATCCTTGCATATTTATAGCCGACAACCTTTACATCTTCGTCACCCAGCTTGCATCATACCTGCCATTCACATCCAACCAACCACGAGCTGCTCGTTCAATGCTGGACGATGACAGGATTCCATGTCGCCAAGCTTAAGGTCTATGTGTAGTTGAGCCACAAACCACGTTTCCTTCGGTATTGCTCAGTTTTTCTTACCGTTGGTAGTTGGATCTTGGAGTTGGTAAGAATTTACTTATTTTGTGCTTTTAGTTGGATTTGTTAAAGATTTTCGAATACCCATTGAGTTTAGACTTGATTTTTACAATACCCATTATATCTTGATGCGAGATTCAAATTTTAGAGGAGTTTGGGCCGCTGTTCAGCCGTTCAAAAGCTTGTAACTAGGCATTTTGGCACCATGTAGGTAAGTTTCTAAGCATTTTAGAGTGGATTGTTAAGTACCCATTTAACTTTAATGATAATATTCAGTAACTCCTAATGTTGGATGCTTAATTTCGATTTTAGAAGGTAGTTGAGGTGTTGTTCGTTGAAGTTAAAGGTACTTTATTAAGTTCTTGGTAAGGTTGGAATAGTTTTCACAAACCATCGCTGGTTTTTATTTTGACTTGAATTACACAAGAATTATTAAAATATAAGTTTGGATTTTTTTGAAAGTTAACTCAATTTCTAACAAGTTTCATGAACAAAGCTTGAGCAAATTCTGAGACTAAGTGAATGATTTTTAAAGTAGAAAATCGGTCACAGACTTTTCATGCAATTTTGAGAAGCCTCTGGTTTTTCGAGTATTCTAGAGTGTACAGATGGAGATAAAAACCTTATTGGATATGGTTGGAAAGCTTACTCAATGTCCTATAGCTTTTATGCAGCATTTGTTAGCCAATTCTGACTAAAAATATGTTTAAATTTAGGAGGAAAGTAGGATGTTGTAGAGAATACGATTTTAGAATTCCTGGTTTTGGGGTAATTCTGGAATAATCTAGTGGGAATCTCATTTTCATCTCTTCAAGTAAGTTGTAGAAGGTCTCAAAATGAAGAGTGTGATATGAAGTACATTAATTTTTATTAAGTATTGAAGAAGTTGTGGGTAGTTTAAGTTAGCCTATTGAAGTTGGAAATTTCTTGAAAAGTATAAATTATGATTTTATTTGTTAAGTGTAGAATTCATGAGCTCCATAGTTTGGACGTCATCTTAAGTTATTATAGAAAGACAAGACTATTTAAGATCGTTCAAGACGAGTTAAGTTTTGGTGCTTCTGACGGTAAGAGTTTAAGTTGAAGTGTCCCAAAAGTGTATTCACCTAAAAGACCCATTGAGCTTAAACAAGTTAGATACTCATTGGGTTAAGTATCAAGATTTCGAGTCCAAAAGTTTGTATGTGAAAAGTTTAGTCTAATCCTAAGCGCTTTGGAAATCCAGACCTTAGAGGTTGAAAATGGATTTAGGTGGCCTTATGAGGTATTTTGTAAATAATTGTAGTCTCGTGTTATGTGAAGAGAATGATGAGACCTTAATCTATGTTTCAGGCCAAATTGAAATGGAAAAAGTGTATAATCTCAGGGGATCGAGTTATTAATGTAAGTGGCTCATTTTCAAGCTTTCTTTATACTTATGCATGTTGTCTTATGATATTCTTAGGGAATTACATGATTTAATCTTTTTATAACTTTGTTTTCAATTATGTTTAAACGATGAATTTACTCATCATGATTTCAAGAATATGTATGACTTGGATTTCGTAAAAATGTATTTCAATTCTGATTGTACTTGATATTTTTAATGATGATTACCTGATGTTTATGATGAATGAAAAGGTGATTTCCCTAAGGCTACGTGAATGTGTTTTCGTTGCGTCACCTATGGTTTTGATGAATGAGGTTGTGATCGAAGATCCGTGGACCTGAGCCTAGGTGAGGATGTGGATGAAGGATTATGATATGGCTTCGGGCCTAGCTTAACCCATGATGGGTGTGGCTCTATGTGCACATTGGAGCAGATGGATGTTGTTACTGTGGTAGGTGCTAAATATGCATGAGCTCCGTTTGGCTGCATGTTTCCTTGTGGATATGGAACACGTATGAGCTATTTCAAATCGTGTAGTTAGTATTCTATTATGATCAGATTGGATGGATGTTACTATTATGGTGGGTACGAAATATGCATGAGCTAGTTGTGGCCATATGATTCTTTGATCATGTGTGAGCTATTCTTGATCGTATATTTAGACGTCGTGCCAAGATTGGATTGGCTACAAGTTTATTGGTTAATTGGGGTTTATGTGATGATAATGTTTATATTTAATATTTTATTTTCGATGCATAATTACATATTGTGTTGAACATATTTTACGAGCTTTTAGCTAATTATTTGCCACTCACTGAGCTTTCAGCTTAGGTTTTCAATGTGTTCTCCCCCACAGGTATAGCCCCAGGACCAAGCATTTTTTGAGCCTCTGTCATTCTTGTAGATCTTCATTTTTTATATGTATATATTTTAAATTTTTGTAATGCATCATGGGGTGGTTAGTCTTATCTAGAGAGATGCTATGAACTCGTGTCTCGAAGAGCCCTCGTTAGTTTGAAATCTTTTGTATGTAATACTTAGTTTGTACCTTAAATTCTACTTGGAGTTTTGAAACTGTCTAGATGTGTGTGGTGAGACACACTGGTTGTATGTAATATCTGAAGTTTGTTAATAATCTTATAGAAGTGAAAACATTTTCTTTTTCAGGTGTGACTATCCCAAATTTGAGGGGATAGGCTACCGAAATTTCTGTAGAATTTCTTAATGTGATTTCTATAGAGTTTAAGTTGGAAAATGTCGTTTTCAAAAGTGTTTTATCATGCCACGATTTAGGTTAGAGAGGAAAACCTAGATCGAGGTGTGACAGTTTCTCTTTAAAACTTTTTTCATCCCAATTGGTTTCCATAAACCAATCTCATCCTAGAGGATAGGAAGGTCTTTGTTGGGTGGTGTCCCTAAATTTGGAGATTTAGTAGATTCAAAGATGTCAAACTATGTAAGTTTTTCTTTCTCTAATCTATATTTTATTAAAGCATGCTTAATAAGAAAATTAGTTCCTTAATTTTTTTGCCAATGAACGAGTATTTTAGGATTCCCAAAAATTAAATCGAGAAATTGTTCTGTAAAATCTTTCACTGCCATTACCTGGAAAGCGAAAAAACATTTTGAAGAATATGAGCTAAACGAGCCCAGTAAGCGGGAAATTTTCTAAATACTTTTCATAAATCTTTGTAGTAGTAAATTGTAAATCCTTTAAACAGTAAATGATGAATCATAACGTGAAAGCTTTAAATCTTTATACAATTGTAAAACAATAACATAATCTTGGTTTTTCCTGCTCGAAACTCAAGTATCTACTTCTGAGTGGTAAGTGTCCTTACCTCTTATTCCTTGGCGTGCCTGTCCCATAACGAGTAATTTTAATCCTGCCTTGTTACTGAAAATTTTTTAAGCATGTCCCATTATGAATAATCATGTCCCGTTGTGAGTAATTTTTTAGATAGCTTGGTTTCAATAAAACATTTATAAAACATAAACCTTAAAACATCCTTGAGTGAGCTTTAACAATATTTCTTTGATAAACTCCTTTTCCAGTAAGCTTAAATATTTCTCAATAAATAGTATGCTTGAATAAATACCTTTAAACAATAACATGCTTGAAAGACTTTTCACAACATAACTTACACATTTAATCATAAATCATGACTTAAAAACATGCTTGAAATAATTTTAAATAAAACATTTTCCACTCATAGATACAAGCTTAAATCCTTAGGCTATAAATTTGCCCGATCTCTTATTGTCCTAAAAATAAAACATTTTTTCACCATATTGTCCTGAAAATATGGTGACAAAATCCAATTAATTTTCATTTACCAAGAAAATATCAAAGGTGTACTTAAAATTTCCTAACTTGACAAAAAATGCCAAAAATCATGTCATGACACATGCTGGTGCGCAGGTGGTGGGCGACAAGCCTTGGCCACGCATGATGGGTTGTCCGCGTGCTAACCTCACAAGAGGTTTCCTGCGCATGCTGGGTGTCACAATCATAGATTTTCAAACTCCAAACAGATGATTGTGCGATACTTGTTCGAACTCGATGAACAAGTTAGTCGATCAAAATTCGAAAATCACAGAAAAATTCAGCGTACGATGGAACCTTCCTTCGTGTTCATGAGAAAATTGTTTATAAAATGCAAGAGAGAAAGAAATTTAATGAAATAACTATTGCAATATGCAATGAAGACTGTCAGTTGCAAGGAAAAAGGTTTGCTTGCTAAGAGTGCGACAATGCTTGAGCGGGGATTCAATTACTATGCCTCCTCCCCTATAGTACATTTTGAACATTTTCAGCTCTAGTAGGATTTCATATGAAAATGTTGAAACATCACACCCAAGCTTTATGACTTGAAAAGGAAAGCAACTAGCTAAACTAAATACAAGACATAAAGATAAGATAAATTATGGGTCTTTGGACATACGACCATAGGAAAACAATGCCCTGGACAAGTATGACTGTGACACTAGGCTGCCTGCGTGCCTTGCGTGCTGCGTAGTCCTCCTCGCATGCTGCCTTAGCTGCACGTACCTTGTGTGCAGGCCATGCATCCTAAACCAACCTCAATATACAGTAACCTCTATAAATATCAAACCATCTGCCCATCTCGCATAGCATAACCCATCATTCAACTAGCCACCAACTTGCCCATAAACTCAATTTTCATCCAAAAAACATGACCCAACTTTGGAAACTCATAATTTAAAATCCAAAACTCTTTTAGAGAAATATCTTTTTTAAAAAACACTTAAAAACATCTTAACTTTCTTACCTTAAAATTGCAGCTTCAAAATTTAAAGGATGAACTCTACAACCCACTGGAAATCCACCTTGCCCAGATTCATCTAAAAACTGATCTTTCTCTCTTTCTTCAACTCAATCTCAACTCTGTCTTGCTCAAAATCATCTAGCGGCCCTAATAAAAAACTAGACTCGATTTTTTTTACCTTTTGAGAGTAATTTCAGCAAAAACACACAAGCAAAATGGGAGAAATCTTTATCTGAAGTAACATATTTATATTGGAGCTTGCATGAATCTTTATTGACAGCTCCTATTAGTCGAAATCTAAGTTAAACATGCAAGGACACCTATAAAGCACTTCACCGTCTCTACCTCTTCATCATCTCGCCTAACCAAAATGCCTAATGTTCCTTGACAAGTCCAAAATGCCTAGTGTTAATGAATTGCTAACCTTTTTTCCCTTATCTAATGTTAAGCTTCATGCCCAACAACCTTCTTGCATAACCTCTAAACGTCCACAAAACGTCTAAGTGATTGCCTTGCTCGTCTATTGATTTGAGACTCTTTCTAATTTGAGAAGTCAAATTTGCTCAAGTGTTCAGTTTTGATGATTTAGACAAAGGCGTTTTGGTCAATCTATGTGATTAAGAGGATAGTTCGCAAGGAAGCTTTGAGAAAAGAAGGATTTTCAATAAGACCTGTGAAATCTAGGTGTTTATATGAGAAAGAGTCTTCGCGAGAAAGTTAGATAGTTTGCGAGAAGAGTTACACATTAAGACCTTCAAAAGTTATGTTAAGCAATTAAAGTTATTCGCAAAATGAAATTAAGTGAGAAGAAAGGTTTGGCGAGATAATGTCAAATCTGATTTGACAAAGATTTGAGGTTGACTAATCCGGGTTAAAGAGTAGTATAAATAAAGGATTTGGGTCACTAAGTAAGGGAGATTTTTGGAAATTTTGCAAGTGTTGAAGTGCATTCATTTTGTTTCAGCGAGACAGAAGAAGAAGAAAAGATTTTCAGTTCTAAGACTAAGTATTATGAGTGATCTTTTCTTAGAGTTGAAGTCGACTTCTATTGCGTTAAGCTTTATTTCTTAAAGCATGTTATTTAAGGTATTTAACGTTTAAACAAGGTAGAGGATTTAAGATGAGTGTCTTTAGCTTTTAATCGCCTCAGAGATGCTCAAGTCGCACTGCATCTCGCGAGGAAAGCAAGAAGGTTTGTGGGGCGGGATGTGACAATTGACACTCCTTTAGTGGTTCTTTTCTCACCTAATGCATAACCAATAAGTCAAATAACCTCTAAAACACCTACTACAAAAGTCTTGGTTGCCTAACCTTAAACGCGTACTAACTTTTTTAGAGGTTTTATTCCTTCTCCTTGATCGTCTAATACACCTTCAAAATAACCTCTAAACGCCTTGATATGTCCTAAATGCCTAATGTCTCTTGTTTGGAGGTTATTTTTCTTTCTTTTGCCACCTACACAACACCAACATAACCTCTAAATAACTTACTCTTAAGTCTCAACACATAGCCAAATTTTCCTCTTTTTCCACTAGCCATGGCACACTTTCTATAGAATTTTTAACCTTAACTCCATTCAACCCTTAATCTTCCAATCACATCAAAGAAAAGTTTTCTTCCAAGGTTTGGGATTTACACATTTCTTGTTGCAGATGAAATCCACACGACGCCTTTACACATTATGTGCACACCATATAACAATTGGTCACTTGATAGAAATAAGGCTAATGGTTTTCTCATACACAAGCATCACAATCATCATATAGAAATCAATCGTTTCCTCTTTTCAAATAACACATCGACAACATCATCAATAACAATAATATATAGATATACAAAACATTATGCATGACTACAAGACTCAGAAGGAATACTTTCAAAATACATCATTTGATTAGAAAATCATTCATAAAATACTTCTTTCATTTATGAAAGTCACTCACAAAACAATTGGGTTTTCCTTCCTTTAGAATGTCTACTTAGCTTTCTCTCCTCTTCTAGTTCTTCTTAACAAGTAGCTTAACACTTTAGTAAGAATCTCAAAACAACAACCCTTCTTTAATCCTTCTCAAATCTTATTTATACTAATCTTTTTAATATGCTTAGTGTATAAGACCAAGATCCTAGAAAGAGGGAGTCCTGTTGAAGAGGACCCTTGATGAAAGGATTATTTTGGCTAAGTGTAAATAAGAGATGTTTCATGAAGAAAGTACACATTCAAGCTTGGTGACACGATAAGAAGTACGTGTTCAATGCTAAGAGTTAGGTGTTCTGTTGTGGTAAAGCAAAGTGAAGTCAGGTAAAAAAAGTTGGGTTTTGTAGCCTGTTGCTATAAGAAGAAGGCAAGGAATAAGTTTAACCTTCTAAAAAGATAAGATTAGCATTTCAAGAAAAATTCTAATCCTGAGTTGACAGCTGACTACGTGTTGAGCTAAAGTTGTTTGCATGGCTTGATGAATTGTAAGCTGACTTATGTAAAATGAAAGTAGAATGTGGCAAGCTAAGAGAGTCTAAGTGGTGAACTAGTAAATTTGAACACATCAAATTAAAATCAATATATATTAAGCTCATTAGTTTTTTCGAGCTTGGAAGAGGACCTAGTGGATCTACATATCATAAGCTACAACGATATGGGATTAATTGGCTAAACTCATTAACTACATTAATCAATATTCGTTAACTAGGTGTACACTCTACTAAAGACTTACAATTGAACTCTTCTCATTATAGATATATTTCTGTGTTCATGGATATAGACCAATAATAGTAAGTTAGTTCTTCACGAATGTCTGTAACACCATCTAAGTCAAACTACCGTTTTATCCCTAGGTTATGTTTTAGTCCTTAAATATCAATGCTCCTCTATTGAGCAACCCGTTAATGGTCCAACAAATAATAAAAAAAAACCTCACGTGTCATGGAGATGTAGGTTTTTTATTAAAGCCTCAAAGACATTATTTAAGGAAACGCTCATCTACTTATCCTAAAGTCAGAAATGAGTGAATTTCATCTTGTGTGATTATGTTTTTAGCTCTCCACCCGGTCTTGTCCCTAAAATGATAGGCTTATTGAGTCGACAATCTGGTCACTCTTTTTCCTACAAATCAAAGGATAATCTCTCGCGAACAAGAGTTTATAATACACTCAAGATTAAGACTAAGTTACCTAGGTCGTCCTCATGAAATAGAAACCTAAATAGTTAACGAAGTTAGATCCAGTGGTTACTATTTCATGTTCTGATCTTATATAAACTCATTATATAAATTGGAGACCTTCCTATTCCTTTTGGTTCACTTAAACTTGATTAGTAAAGTTTATATTAGAAATTAATATTTGAAGTCAATATAGAAAAGTAAAAGAAAAAAGGAAAGGAAAAGATAATTATTATTTTTTTTTAAAAAAAAGTGAGTTTATGGGTTTTTTTTAAGTTCACCGCCAACCATCTCTTAAACCCATTTTTCTGCAATTCATCCAAGTTTTAGAGAAAAATCAAGGGATAATTGGAGAAGAGAAGAAGAAGAAGAAGAAATCTGGAGATTTGTGGTTGAAGAAGATAAGAAAACTCAATGCAAAGCCCATCAGTGGCAAATTTGGTTTTAGCTTACACAACCATGGTGTTTTATTGATGGCAAGCTACACAAGAAGAATAAGAATGTGAGATCCATCAGGTTTGAAAGCTAAATCAAATTGTAACAAAGATTATAAAGGATACTTGAGTTAAATTTGATGTTAAACTGATGAAAATTGAAGGGAAAGAGAGCTTATTGTTTTTGCACATGAATCTAGAGATATCTCTAGTTTTTCAAGTAGCCCAAAGTGTAAAAGAATAATTTTTATATGATTGGATATTGTATTCAATTTTCTACAACTTTTATGAGATCATTTGAGCCAAATATGACTGAAAATAGGTTAATTTTCATGTAGAAGGTTGCTAGAATCTTGAAATTTGAGTAGTACCTGTTTTGAGAGATTTCTGAGAAACTATATTGAGAATTTGGTCTTCTTTTCTGCAAGTAAGTTGTAGATAATTTGAAAGTAAAGAGTTTTATATAAAGTACGCTTATTTGGGTTAATAAACGAATGGGTTATGAGCTTCTGAAGTTGGGTCTTTGAATTTGGAAATTTCTGAAACTTTTTGGGCAAAATTTTGGAATATATGTCCTAAAACTAATAGTTTGTAATTAAAATTATATTTTATACAATAAAGTGGTTATTGAGGGCTTATTAGTGAAAATAGAATACTATAATCTTAAAGCTAATATACTAAGGTCCCAAAGCTATTTTTTTTAGTCAACTTAAACTTTATGTAGAGAGATAAACGTGGATCAAGTTTGAGTATATATCCTAAATAGTCTAAAGTATACGAATAAAGTTGGACACCTTATTCTAGAGACACTACGGATGCGGTCTGCTTTGTAGTTAGTACAAACTATGTGATCTTGAATTGTTGATGTTGAGACATGAAAGTGGGGGCATCTTATGTACAGAGTTTACATAAGACTGGAACCATGAAATAATCACTTCTAAGTTGTAACATCGTTGACTTTAATAAAACTGACTATTTCATTTAAAGATATCATATGTAACTTAATCTTAATCCTGAGATGAGGGCAGCTGATTAGCGTTGGCCCAATAAGCCTCTCATTTTAGGGATAAAATCGGGTGGACAGTTGGAGACATAGGGTGTAAGACAAAATTCACTCCTACTTGCTTTAAGGATAGTAGATAGGTTATTCCCTTAAGAACTGAATCAAAGTCTTGAATAAGGGGCCTCACCCTCTCATTGGCTCAAGAGAGATTCGATTTATAGGTTGAACCTAAAAGTAATTGTTCAACAGTGGATCAGTAATTCTTAAGGAGAAAGATGTAGTCTTGAGATTATGAACAACATGTGAAGGATTAACTTACCAATCAGTTATATCATATGGACACAAATATATCTATAGTGAGGGGAGTGCAACTACGAGAATTTAGTGGAATGACTCATTAGTTAACGAATATTGATTAGCTTCGTCTACAGAGTTTAACCAGTTAATCTCAGATCGTTGGAGTCAATGATCTATAGGTCCATTAGGTTTACTTGCTAGCTCATAAGGAATTAACTTAGAACATTTTGTTGGAATAATTCAAATTGTTCGAATTAAGTAAAGAGAGAGAAACCAACAAATATATATAGATATCAGTTATAAGTTTAAAATAAATCTTTATATTTAAATGTGATTTAAATATTAAAAATATGAATACAAATTCATATTCAAAAGCTCGAAATTGATGGAAATGGTCAAAGTTGTGAAAAGTCAAAGTGTTGACTTTGGACTTTGAAAAGTCAAGTTTTGACTGGTTTTATATTCAAATGAGATTTAATTTTCAGAAAAATGAATGCGGATTCATGTTCGAGAGGTCGAAATTAGTCAAGATGGATAAAATGGTAAAAAGTCAAAATGTTGACTTTTGACTTTGATTTACATGTCAAATTACCATATTGCCCTTAGACTAAGTTGTTGAGACTTGACAAGCTCATTGCATGTGGTTTGCAAGTGGTTTCATGCATATAAGACACCTAGTTGGTGGATGGCCAAGTGTTGAGATTGGGAAGCTCTCTACATACAATTTTGCATGTAGTTTGCTTATAAAAAAGGGTTTATTACAAATGTGTAAATTCTTCTTGTACTTTAGGTGATTTTAGTTTTACAATTTGGAATTACAAAATAACCCAAACTCCATAATCTCAACAAAAGTTCTTCCTCCTAATTCCATAACTCTCCCTATTTTCTCCAAGGTTCAAGTCCCACAACCCGGTTCTAAGTCTGGAGAATAGCGGATCAACGCCAATGGTAGTCCCAGCTTCATGTTCGTAAGAAGATTACAAGAATAGAAAAGCTTCAAATGTAAGTTTTTTTAATTAATCCTTTATTTTATTAATCAAGGATAATTATGCATGTTAATTACCAAAATATTTAGTTGCAATTAGAGTAAAATTCAATCCTTATTCCACTGCACATGTCCTTTTTTCCATCAAAATTATCAAGGTTTGATTTTTATTCCTTAAGTTGGAATTTTTGTATGACATCTTTAGTAAGTAATATTAAGTACGTTATAAAAGGATAAGAATGTTTAGGGTTCTGATATCTGATTATGGTTTGTTGGAAAAGTTAAGAAAAAAGAGGTCAAGTTTACAGACCAAGGATCTAGCTAAGACTGTGAGTGACAAAAAGAATTTCAATAGATTTTTAAACTTAGAGTTTATGTGTTTGAGATGTATCACTATTTAACAAGTTAGTTTAAAAGTATGTGATTTAGTTTATAAAGTTTAATTAAACATAAGTTGATTAGAATGATTTCTGACCAGCAAGAGAAATTTAGAACTGTTTCTAAGTAAATGAGTTTGTAAATGTTTTGGCAAAGCATGAGTTATGAATTTATAGTCTACCAAGAGCAAAGTATTACTAAACATGTTGAGTTTATGTTTTCCATAGAAAGAAAGTTTATAATTTTAAAGCATGCTTATTCTACATCGAGACATACTAGCCTGAATGGGTCATACTATTGTGCATGTGATATAATATATTAAGATGGGGACGCCTATCTTAGAGGATATATTGAGACGAGGATGCCTATCTTAGAGGTTTGGCTGTTAGTATTAAGATTACTTTACTATCGGATCAGAGGTGGGATTTTGCATTGATTTAGCTCTACCATTTCTAGAGGATTTGTTTATGTTGTAGAGAGGAAAGCTAGTTTGAATATCTGTCTAAAATGCTTTGGAAAGATTAAATTATTTAGCATGATTTGTTGAGTTAAACTATTTAAAAATGTATTGATGAGTTTGTTACTTAGATGTTTATAACGTTATTTGTTTTAGAAACCTAGTCACTCACTAGGCTTTATAGCTCACCCTTTCAAAATATATTGTCACTTTTTAGGTAGAAATCAAGTTTCTGGTGTCTGATGCACTGCCACAGTATGCTAAAAGCTTCCAATTCTATTTTCAGTACATAGGTGGAGTTGTACATTGTGTCTATATAGCCATATAAGTTTGGATTTTGTAAACACTAAGTAGAGTGTGGGTAGCGAGTGTAGTTTTGTAAATTGTTATACTTTAAGGAATAAAAGCCCTATGGCAGAAGAAGATTTCATAGAACCATTCTTCAAATTAATTTATGAATCACAAAATACCAGTACATTGGAAAAATATAGAATCAAAATTCTAAATAAAAACTAAGCATGCTTTTAATTTAAAAAATACAGAGAACTTACTTTTGTCGACGTCTCTGAATCTACAAACCACCAAATTGGGGACACCATCCTTCAGAGACCTTCCTATCCTCTGAAATGAGATTGGTTTATGGGAACCAATTGGAATGGAAAAAGGTTTAGAGATATTTGAGAGAAACTCTTTTCTTTTTGCAGAAAGCAAAAACGTTGGTTTTTTCTTGATTAATTCGTTAAAAAAATTGTTTTCTTCTAGATATTTATAACTCTCTTTCCTTCTTCGAATAGGAAAAGGTGTAGGAGAGAATCATGAAATTTTATTAATTTAAAAAATATTAAATTAATAGAAATATCAAATCTACTAATTAATTAACCATCAATTAATTAGTTAATAATTAATTAAATTATATTTAATTAATATTTCATTCAAATCTTATTTGAATGAATATCTCTCC
>JBBPDI010000029.1:25618906-25636465 GCA_037974545.1 Cucumis variabilis | reverse complement strand
CATTTGTCATATGAACATTGCATCCACTGTCAGATAACCAGAAATTATTAGTATTTTCATTAGAGGTTTGAGAATGCGTAGAGTTTATCGCCATTGCTGCTAATTGAGAGGGTGGATGTTGGCCTTGATAAGAGAAATTCATGCGATTATAGCAATCAAGAGCCTGATGTCCTGGTTTTTGACATATTTGACAAAAAAACACGGCCATTAGATCTAGAATTTGTTTCAGTCTTGAAATTGGGTCCATGTGAAGGAGAGGGCCCAATGATGCCATGCTGGTTGGAATGGAATGGGCTGAAGTTGGATGCTGGGCGAAGTGGGCCATGGTTGTTATTGGGACGAAGTTGATGAATTTTTTCAAATGATTCTATATTAAAATTGGAGCCACGATAATTAAGAGGATTTGGGGAAGTATGAAAATTAGGGTTACCGGTAGAATGAGAACGTCGTCCTCCTCACTCGCAACTGCTGTGATGTTGAGATGGTTGGAACGTAGCCATGGCTGTGGGAATGGCTTCAATATCTGAAGTTTTGGCCATAGTTGATTCCTTCGAAATGAGTAGAGTGTGAAGTTCTTCAAGGAAAGATGGTGCCGCTGCGAGTTTGAATTGATGGATGAAAGGCGTTGAAGGCAACGAGGAGCCCATTTAGGGTGAACGAGAATCTCTTCATCTTCAAGAGAGATGGATGTGGCGGCAAGTTTATCGACAAGAGCTTTAATACAATAGGTATTTTGTTCAATGCTTTCAGAAGGAGTTTTCTTTATGGTGTAGAGTGTTGACCTTAAATTAAGAAGGTTAGATCTGGTATTGGAGGAGTAGTGTTTCTCTAGAGACAGCCACAATTCTTTGGAGGAAACAGAGCCAACAATGTGGGCAAGGGCAAAAGATGATAAAGTGGCATTTATCAAGGTAATAAGAGCTTGGTTGCGGGATAGCCATTGGAGATATTCGGGGTTGATTTCGAGATTAGTTCCAACTGTTGACGATGATAAATTTTTTGGAGGAAAGGAGAGGGAATCATCAATGTGGCCAAGGAGAGAATGGACTTTGAGAATGGAGAAAACTTGATATTTCCACAGAACATAATTCGTAGAGTCCAGTCAGATGGGTACAAGATTGCAGATGTTGTATAGCAAGAAAAGAGTAGAGGTGGAAACAGATGGATTTGGTGAGGATTCGAGAACAGGATTGGAAGATTCAATAGGATCAGATTTGGGAGCTAGGAGTGACCATTGAAGGTTTTAAGGTATGTAAATTAATTTAGGGAAAGCTTTCATATCATGAAAAGGTTTGAAATAATTCTATATTGTTTGCTTTTCTCATTTGATAAGAATCAACATTTATACAAGTTACAAATGAATGAATATGGTAAGAAATTATAATAGAGTCAATTTACAATAAATGAAAAAATAAAAGGGAGAAGATTATGGATCTTGAAATATCTTAATATAATGGGAGAAGATTATGGATCTTGAAATATCTGCAAATACGTATCAATGACTATCAATAATAGATTTTGCTATAGATTGTAAATATTTTGTAACATTTGCTATTTTTGAAAATTTCTTTAAATAAAATAATCATTAGAATTTATATGTATAATGAAATTAAATTGTTTATATGTATTTTTCGCAACTAGATAAAAGGTGCATATAAATAAATAAATAATTTATTATTAAATCGTGAATAATTTAAACAAGACAACATAATCTCAAATAAAGTCGATTCTTTTCTTTTCATATCTCATATGTGGTTGAGCTTAAAAAGTAATATATACCAATCTTCAATTGAATAAAATTGTTGTGTTTCAGATAATTTATAAATATTCACCAAGAGTAGAAAAAATACCTCAGTTTAACAATATATTTTATTTCTTGTTTTCTTGTCATAATCAGAGATTGAACAAACTTCCAAATATTATATTTTTGTAAGATAGGATTGCTGAATTTACAACAACGACCAAACAACAACAATTATATTATTAATTATTATTATTATTATTATTATTATTATGCTATCTATCTTTTCTTCACTAAACATGACCCATTATCTAAGAGAGGATGCTCATTGGGAATATTATTACTTTTAACCACGTTTTAGATCTCTATTCTAAAATCTAAAATCATTTTTTATAGTCAATTTCTTACACAATAGCTTATCATGACTGTTTAGAAAAAGAATTTATGCACGCATGTGTGACCGATTAATTATGTGTTAACTGGGGCATTTTTGGTATTTTTCATTGTGGTCATGTGAGCTTTTTCAATTTTCAAAATTATTCTATATAGTATAAATATTTTATAAATTATATTTTGTTGAAAAAAAAACATATATATATTATATTTCATGTTTGTTTACCAATATTGTTAAGTTTTAAGTTTATTTAGGAAACTATTTTGTCATTTGTTTTTTTTACAAAATATTTATAACATATAACAAATTCTATCACTGATAGTTATCGATATGCTATTGTGATAAAAGACTATCAGTGATATAATTCAAAATTTTGTTACAACTTGTAAATATTTTTATTTATTTTATTATTTTTAAAAATACCCATTTTTAGTTCTGGTTTCCAATAATAATAAAAAATATAAACTATTTACGTTTGTTCATTATTGTGTTCTTAAAATTAAGGCATATAAACACGATTTTCACATAACTTTTTTTTTTCTTTTTGTTATCTGTTCCACCATTACTTTAAAACTAAATTCAAATAAGTACTAGTTTAGTTCTTAATTTCTAAAACTATGACCAATAAAACATTTAAAATTTTAATGTTAAACTTTAATAAATTTGTTAAATCTGTCTATTAGATATTATAGACTCTCATTTACCATGGAAAAATCTCACAAAATATAACACAATCCTTAAAAATTAGTCATTGTGTATAACACCCAACTTTTCTAACTAAGTTGAAATCATTAATTTAAAACAATGACCTTAGTTTACACAGAAACACTAGATTAAATTAAAAATAAAACTCTCAAAGAAAACAAATTTTAAGTTCGGACCCTGTTTAAAATAATCAAATATTCAAAGTAAAGCTTGCAAATCATTAGTTCATGAACTCAGTTAAACTTCAAAATTTTCTAAACAGTCTCAAATACTAAAACGAAATAAGAAAACAAAACATAAGTGGAAGCAAATGACAACATCCCCTATGACCATCACGCCTCCTTCTTGCTTCTCGTCGGTCTGCCTCTTTTATTATCTTTGCCTGAAAAAGTTAAACATAAAAGGGTGAGTATAAACATGCTCAGTAAGAGACCCACTACTGGTCTCGTTAGGGAAAAATAAATTATTAGCTTCCTAATGGAGAACTCTGCACAGTCACAGTCTTTTGATCCTGTAGGATACACATAATCAGTATAACGTCCCGAAGGATGCATAAATCACTCTAGTGTTCTGCAGAAACACATATCAGCCAAATAATCTCGTAGGATATAAAAAGGTGGTGATCCCATAGGACACCTGCAAGGTAACTACACAATAGGAAAGCTAATAATTTTTTCCCTCAGTCCATTCTAACATCTTAACGGTCATTAACATTACAGTCAAACATTCTCATCATATCAACTCTTCACTTAACCCATAACAGTTACGTTACTCTATTTTAGCCCCAAAACCAGTCAGAAATATATTAGTACATCGGTCAGCAAGCTAAGTAATCATAATATCCCCCTCAGTCAACAAGAGCACAACCATATCGTCTCCTCATATAAAGAGAATACAACCATAACCATATACCATACATTCAGTCTAAACAAAAAATATAATCCGCCATTTCAAACCTACCCCTATAAGAAACATCAACGGCTTCAATTATTCAACATCCATATATATATATATACATAACCAGTCAATCACAACATGCATTCAGATACCAAGTCCACATCCATCCATACATAGATATAAATATTTTTATTAGTCGAATACATCATACAATCAACATTAAGTCTACATCCAAAAGTATATATATCATAACCATCATCCTCACTCAGTTAAGTTAATACAATACAATCCAACACAACTCAAAGCTATAGGTGAGTCCAGTAGAAAGTTCCTTACCTCAAGGTTACTTAAATATCTCGAACAACTATATCCAATGAAAAAAAAAACTTATTCATAAAGATAAAAGAACTCATTTATTTCCACGATACAAACCCCCACTTAATTTTCTCAAGGTAAAATCTAGTTTACCAAGGTATTGGCGAACTGAACTCCAAAAATTAACAAATTGGTTGTGAATTCAAAGGAGCCATGTCGCTTCCAACATTTTCAAGAATCTATCATTCGAACCAATTAACCATCAAAATTCATCAAAAACTTACAATACAAAACCACGAATTCAACAATTTTCATTCTTACCCAAAATTCCTTTCACCCAAAAATTCACAGCAAGCCAAAAGAGACGATCAAAGAAACTCGCGCACAATCGAAAGGAAACCCACGCAGCTGTGAGAAGACGCGCACGCTGCCTCACTCTCGGCCAATGAACTGATGCGATGGCTGGCTTCACAAACGCAGACCAGCACGGATGAGGTCGAACGAAGGTGTGACGACTGGGCTTCACAGATTGCGACTGGCTCAGATCTGAACGGAGACGAGATGTGAATCGAATGGTGGAAGAGAGGGGACGCGACGTCGAGTTTCGAGCGGTGACCGGCGTTCGTAGGCGAACGAAAAAGAGGAAGGGAGATGAAACGTGTTGGTTGTCGGCTAGGGTGAGCGAGGAAGAAGACAGAAGGGGGGGTCGTGTGACGCGAGGAAGAAGAAAGGGAGATAAAGTTTTTATTTCTTTTTTTTTTAAAAAAAAATATAATAATTAAAATAATTAAAATTATAAAGATTATTATTATTATTTTTTATATCTTTTTAATTCCTCATTCCTTTTTGTTCCAAACAACTCTACTATACAAAATAATCTCCCTAGAACTTAAAATCTTTAAACCAAGACGATTTGATATATTTAAAAGTAAGATAAAAATATATTACCTTAAAATTTTGAAGTGTTACATTGTGTTAGACGAAGAATAATTTTTTTGTTTCTAATTAAATTTTAAAAGTTTCAACTTTGTTGCAAACAATTATATTTATATTTTTGATGTTTTGTATTACATATTAAACATATAATAAAGATGTGATTTGCTACATATTTTGTAAAGCTTATGAACTATATCTGACATAAATTGAGATGTTAACGGACTAAGATTTTAAACCTTGTCAAAAGTTATGCACCTAACATAAAATTCTGAATATACCACTATGTGTTAGATAGCTTTGTTCGTTTTGGTGATATTATATGATTTAGATATTATATCAATAAATTTATATGAACTTGTGCTAGAAACGGAGCCACGTGGAGACAAGGGAGAAAAATGAAATTTTGTAACTAATTACGCACGTTCTAAAGTTTAGAGACTATATATAAACACTCATTTATAGACTTATGGGTTGAACATCTAAATCCTATAATATGGAAGTGTGGCAGCTAACGTGAATCCATAAACTTAAAATTTTCCATTTTGTTTTCACAAAAATGTTATATTTGAGGGTGCCAATTGGTTTTCTTTTCAACTTGAGGATTTGTTTGACAAACCAGTTATGATGTTTTCTATTTTAATTTGTGGTTTGTATTGGTTCAAGTGCGTATGCTTTTGATCTCCCCATATTTTTGGAAAATTTCAACAAAAACTTGTGGTCAAATTTTGTTATTTTTAAGAGAAAAACATTTAATTAGAATAAATTTTTGTGATGGACAGCGCTTTATTTTATTTTATTTTTCCTTTTTTTTTTCTTTTGATTTGTAGTTTTTAACATTTTTAAATGAGATTCAACCAATTTTCGCTAAGATATTAGGGAAAAGTTCACTTTGGTAAATCCTTGCGGGATATTTGAGTAGAAATGTGTATATATTCAAAATGTCAATAATCTAAATACAAATTTTTCTGTGATATGGATAATCTTTGAGTTCCCCTAGCTGTTATTTTAATTTGGTACAAGTCGTCCAAAACTTTGTTGTTGTCTTTGTATAGGGCTATCAAATTGGTGTGCTTTATACTTTGTGATCCCTCCCTTGTTCCGTTACTTCTAAAAGTACAAATTATAAATTATTTTTTTCCCTCTTTCTGTCTATCACTTCTAGGTGTTGGTATGAAGATGATGGGAGAAAATTACGCCCACAAAAACTAATTTTTCAATGTATTATATTTCTTAAATATTCAAATAACATTTTGGTTTCTTAGAGTTGTGCCTCTCTCTAAATTTTGGTTTTTATGAAAATTATAGGCGTGTACGTTAGACTGTTATAATTTCTCGACAAGTAATGTATAAGAAGACTTCAAAACTGTACAAGTAGATCATTTACTTTTTTTTGCTTGCTTAATCATAAAATTTTTGTAACTAGAGTATTATAGATTCTTTATTCCGTTGTGCATGTCTTTAGTTAATTTCTATCAATGATGAAGCAATTAGGTCAAAAGACTAAAAATGCCCCTAGGTTCAGTGTTGTGGTGGCCGTATGGCACTGTTTCATAGAAGACAACAATTGGAGGAAGTATTATGTTTCTGTCAACACAACTATAAAATATGCTATTTGTCATAAAGGTATAACTTTTAATTTTGGTGGTTGTTTTAGGCTAATGGTGTCAGCCCAAGCTCTCCTTTTTACCTAAAAGGCGATATAAATAATTGATACAACTTCAAATTAAGGTGAGTAACTTTTATACATCTTTGTCATACATGCTTGTCTTTTAGGATGTACATGCTGAAATGAATTAGAAATCTATATTAAATTTTTTTTAATGCAATGTTTATGTATTAGCCTTTATTTAAGGCAAGCAATCTCCCGAGCCCTAAATCGCACATACAATTATAGTTCTAATATGTATGATAAGGTTCACACCAAAGAATTGATTTTATTTCTAAAATCACTTCTATGTTTGTTTAATGAGATCCTAGTCACTTGCTCTCTTCAGTAGTTAACTTCCAATACTTTATTTATTTTCTCAAATAGAATTAGGCATTAATTATAGCTGAGATTAAACAAACCAAACATTGCAAATGTCCAAATTTTTCAAAGAACCATTCTTATTTTTGTTTAAATCATAATATTAGAAACTAATATTTGTGATAAGTACAAGGATTGGAGAATGGAAGTGAAATTGCATGCATTAATATTAAAAGTTTAGGCTTTGCTTGTCTTTGTTTTCTTCGTGAAATCCTCACCCAAAATTGTTTTGGTTGTGAACGTGATTGTTTTGAGATTGGAATTGTGTTTCATAAGACTTGTTGTGGAATAAGTTGTGTTGTCCTTGAGAAAAATATGCTAAAAAACTTGCCAATAATCAAGGCACATAGACTTATCTAACTAGGCCAAAATTGTACGACCTTGTTGTAGTTAGTATGTTTGTGGTGTGATGATGTCTCATTGAATACAAATCACTTCATGAAAAATGCTCCAATATCCTCTTCATCATGCGAGTAGACATGATTAATACATGAAGAATGCTCCAAATGTCCCCACCACCTAATTTCAAGTCTGCGTTGTACAAGTTTTCCTATTGCTTGTCCACGTGTAAGCGAAACAATAGGTTTTCCTGAATGAACCAAGGTCGAACACAGAGAATTGATATCAAAGCTTAGTTCTTGGGTCTACTCGTCAACTAGGTGCTATGACATATGAGTTAAAAGAATATAAAAAGAATCATAATTATCTAAGTATTCTAGGAGATGTTGTAAATGTGACTTAAGGAGGTGGTTGGAGGAAAGAAGGAGTTATAGAGGAAGATCTAACTTTGTGTTGTGAGAAAGATGAAGGAAGATCTGAGGTTATCAGGTGAATAAGTTATACGACCACCTCAATGCGATATAACTCGCTAGCCTAATTTATGATTGAGGTGTGCTCCTCTTAAAGTCATTGAACACCACACTTGGTTTTCTTTTGGGATCCAAATGACTAAGCCTAGTTAAGTAAGGTGTATCTAAAAGTATTTACCTATATTACTTATAGAACTCCATGTTTAAGGAAAACAACCTCTTGGCGCCATTTATCTACTCTTGTTCACTTTTGGGATATAAATCATGGAAGTCATTTCGCTAGGGTGAGAAAACTCTTCCTTTCGAGTGTTAGCCACATCCTTCCTACTTACCATCTTAGGTAGTCAGCGACATACACTAGTCAAGTGATGAAAATAGCTCGGCTAACACAATAAGCATTATAAGTAAAGCTTCTTTTCAAGCATGAATCATAACACAAAGAAAAACGAATAGTAAAGAAATGGTAGGATTGAAATGTGTATAAATATATATTGTATTAAAGAATAAAGGCTTTCGGCCACTGTACAATTTGAACACATACAATGGAAAGAAATACAAAAATGGAAAGAAAAGAAGAGATAATACATGTTAGAGGGAGATGGGGATGGGATCTTCTCACTCAGACTCCAAGTTCTCACTTTTCAGACTGACCAAAGAAGAAGAAGATGAACCTTACAGATGGTGGTAAGGCTAGTCCTTGTGGCCACCGATTCTAAGGATGTTCGGTCAATGCTGACATTCGATTTTTATGACCTATACAAGTCTTCTTTATTCTGTGGCGATGGAGCTTCTTATAGAGGCATCTTTCGGTGAAAATCTATCATTCTGACCATGTCAATATCGGAAGTTGTTCTTTTCGTCAAGTCACATCACTCCAACTGTCACTTTTGTCTTCTACCAAACCTTTTCTCGCGTGGTTATTTGGTCTTTTTGCCTTATTTCTGTGCGAGATCCTCTAAGATTTGCCAGCTTATTCTTTTTGTTAATAATCCTGTATTTAGACACTAAAATTAGAGTAAAGCAAGCATGATGCTTATGTAAAATGCATTTGTAAATAATTATGTATTTACAACATAAGTTACGTGTTTTGACACACTTACCATGCATTTTGGTCGTATTATTCTACCTAAAAGGCCATAACAACTTATATTTTTACAAGTTATCACACCCCCAAGTATAGAATAATGCTTGTCCTCAAGCATCTCTCCAAATCGTGCTTAGGGCTCAACAGTCTGGTTTGGCTGGTTTGGTCAGCGAGAAGAGATTGAGGATTATCCTTTTGTCGTGGGGTTATTTGGGTTTCCTCAGCATTTTATACAATGAGGAAAAGAGTATTATTTATATCTTGCCTTGATGAAGAAAGAATGTTTTGATATGCTAGGAGAAAGTAGGCAATTTAGATTTTTCGGGTTGGTCATTTTGGATATTAGGGGAGGAGCTTGGCGTTTTGGATTTTTCAAGAGTTTGAGAGGTGATATGGTCTTGGAGTGGGCTTTCTCTTCTTCTTTTTGGACTTCTCGCAAAGGTGTTCTTGGAGTCCTTAGCCTTAAGGGATTTTCCTTTCTTCAATCCTAAGGCTTCCTCCTTGTCTTTCCTTTTGCATTTCAGTGGAATTTTCTCTTTCTTATCTTCTTCTTCAACATCATCCTCATCCACTTCTTCAACCTCTTTACATCCTTCCTTGGTTGTGAGCCATTTTGACTTTTCTTTATTTTTGTGGATGGCAATGACGCAATGAAGGGTTGATGAAGACCATATTCCATCTTTCACCTCCACCTGAGAAAGCTTTTTTAACACTAAACATGCCTTTAAGAACAATTTTTCAATTAAGTGTAGCAACGGTCTCGCCCCACGAGGATGCTTGACTCATGTAATGATGTGGCCACTTATTATCTTTTCAATGTTCACCGCAATCTCCTTTATTATGCAATACACTAACATCACTCTTTCCTTGGAGATAGTGTTATCATGGTAAGTAGGCATGATCTTCTTCTTCACAAACACTAGCCACATGCTAGACTCTATGATCAAATTTTGTGGGAAAAGTTTATACTTTCTTGTTGGCGTTATATCCCACCTTGTCCCGAGCTATGCCACTTTCATATCCAATCTCATTTGCCTTCAACCAGTAGACCTCATTGATGACATTTGGCCTAAAATCAACTTCACTTCGTCACGTCTTATCGCAGTCACTCCTTGGAAAAAAAATTCTCCATTTGAACTCTCTGATGGGTAACTCCAGAAAGTCTAGAACCTCTCCCGAGTAAAGATAGATTCCTTTCTCTAACATGAACTGTTTGTTGACCTGCGAGGTGGAGAGTGACCCTTCTGAATCACCCTCTTCTTCTTCTCCTCCTCCCTTCTGAGGCATTTTCTTTTTCTTTTCATTTTGCCTTGTCTATACCTGCGTCTACAAGAATTCTTTAATACTTTATCTATTCTCTTTTTCTCTCGACAAAGCGCATCATCCTTCAGAGGGCTAACTTCGACGCTTTCTTTCTCGAATTCCTCGATGGTTTCTTCCTTCACCCTTCCTTTTTCTTTTTCTTTGCCATCTTTTTCATTTTGGGCTACATTATAAATTTGAAGGGATTAAAGCCCTTGGCAGCAGAAGATTTTACAGAGACCTTAGATCAATTTAATTGGAAACTTAAAATATCGTATATTGGCAAACAATTATAGAAACAAATTTTCTTATAATTTAAACTAATGTTAAGCATACTTAAACAAATTATAGATTAGAGAATTATATAATAGAGTAACTTATCCTCGTTGACGCCTCAAAATCTACAAATCATTGAATTAGGGACACCACCGGTGAGATACCTTCCAAACCTCTAGGATGAGATTGGTTTGTGGAAACCAATTTGAACGGAAAAGGGTTTTTGAGAGAATCTTTGAGAGGATTAGCAGAGAGGCAAAAGCTTGAGTTTTAAAAAATTGTTTTCTTCTGCATATTTATAACTCCCTCTTCTACAGGGAGTAGTAGATAATCATTGAATTCTATTACTTTAAAAATATTAAATTAATAAAAATATTAAAATAACTAATTAATTAAAAAGTAACTAAATCATATTTAGTTAATATTTTATTTAAATCATATTTAATGAATATCTCTCACATATTTTATATTTTTAATTAATTTAATTAACTCAGATTTAATTAAATTAAATTAAACTAAACTATTAATTAATTTTCAAATTAAATAATTACTAAATTAAATATCTTATATTTAATTTAATTCAAATTTGAATCATATTCAAATATAAATTTCTCTCATAACCACTAATTTTAATATGAATTCAATTCACATTAAATTAATATTTGAACTCATTCAAATATTTTATCTCTCATAAATTAATGTTGAATGATGTCCAAAATTAAACTTATATAATAAAGTTTAATTAAAATATAAAATTTATATTATAATGTATCATCATACATTATTCTAATTTCCAAAGTAAATTTGAACATTTCAAATTACAACCAATATAAATAAATCTCATTATCCTTTACGAGCTAGGAAGGGGACCTAAAAGACCTATAGATCAAAAGCAACAACGACATGAGATTACTTGGCCAAACTCATTAACCACATTAATCAATATTCGTTAACCGTGTATACACTCCACTAGAGACTCATAGCTGAACTCTTTTCTCTGTAGATATATTTCTGTGTCTACGGATATAGACCAATAACAATAAGATAGTCCTTCACTAGTGTTCGTAACACCACCTGGGTTAAATTACCGTTTGACTCCTAGGTTACTTGTAGTTCTTAAATACCAGTGCTCCTCTAATGAACAACTTGTTTATGGTTCAACTCATAAAGAGAAATCCCTCTCGTGCCATAGAGACGGTAGGGCCCTTTGTTTAAGTCTCCAAGATACCATTTAAGGAACACTTATCTACTTACACTAAAGTTGGAAAGGAGTGAAATTCATCTTGTATGATTATATTCCCAGATTCCTATTTGATCTTGTCTTCAAAATGATAATCATATTGAGTCGACAATCTAGCTACTCTCACCTGTACAAATCAAATGACAATCTCTCGCGAACAAAAGTTCATAATACACTCAGGATTAAGACTAAGTTACCTAGGTCATAATGAAATAGAATCCTAACTAGTTAATGGAGTTACATCCAGTGGGGTAATATTTTGCGGTCTGATCTTATGCAAACTCATTGCATAGGATACCCTTACTCGCATGTCACCTGCACGAACGCATTGAATCATTGTGTTTGAATCAAATACAAAGGTGAGTCGTATCCATAGTGTTACCAGGATAAGGTACCTAACATTATCTTTATACTATAGACCCTTTAAGTTGATCTTGAACATTGATCCATGTATGTCTTTACATACTGTTCAAGACTCATAAAACAACTTAGGATGTTAGTTTATTGGATTTAGGTTATTAAGAAAAAACTAATAATATAATCAGTAATATTTACTAAAATTGTAATAATAAGACTTTATTAATAATGTCAATGGATTATATTTACAATCTATGAGTTTTAGGACATAATTCCCAACACGATTTTGCTGAGGGTTTCTTCTTACTCCATCAACTTTGTTTCTTTCTATCATTTCTTCTTTATCTTTAACGGACCCTAACTTCCCTTGCTCCATCTCTACGTGGGTCTTATTTGCCAAACTCTCATTTTCAGCAACAAGCAAGAAAGTGCTTTCTAGTGGGAATTGTGTTTCTTTTACCTCGCTTGGCTTTTTCACCTCTTCTTCCTTCTTTTTTTCTTTTCTCAATTTCTTTCTTTTTCTTCTTGTCCTTGTCCTTCTTCTCTTTCTTCTCTTTATTGTCTTCTTCATCTTCTGAGTTCTTACCGGATACTAGGGCGAGTAGGTGGCTTAATTGGTCTTCTAGCACTCAGATTTTCACTCCATTAATTGTAATTGTTTTATATTGCTCCGACCTAGGTCCATCGGAGGGTGAATACTCGAAGTTGAGTGAAGGTTGTGTTTGGCAAGAATTTCAAATTTAGAGTTTTTCTTATGGTTTAAATAGACGTCCATAACAAGAGTTGAAGATGTGTTTACCACGTGGTTAACGTCACGTGTCAATAAATGTGACGTGAAAGCTTGACACAAACGGTTTATGTGAATCCTAAAATTTCTTAAACCTTTGGAAATTATTAAGTTGGTTAAGGATAAAAGGAAATGAAATTTATAGGAAAAGAAGGTGAAAATACTTGGAATTTAAATTTAGGTTTGAGAAAAGGAGAAAAGTTGGAAAAATTGGCTAAATTTGAAAAGTATGGTGTTGGATGTTTAGAGGTTTTATGGGCGGCAAAGTAAAACTTAATAGGCGAGGAAAGAAAAGAGGTTATCTAGGCTTGGGCTAGTCGAGCAAGCACTCATGCTAGGCAAGAAGACATTAGAGGTTAGTTAGCCGAGAAAAGGTGCACGCGGGGAAGGCTGGATGCGAGGAAGGCTTGGTTAGGCGTTTCGCTAGATTTGTAAGAGGTTAGCTAGGAGTGGAAGGCTAGGCATTGAAAGGTTATGCGACCAAGATTATGTGAGAAGGCCAAGGAGGTTAGCTATGTGATTGAATCAACTATGTGGCATACTCTAAGTAATCAGTTAAAAGTAAATCCACGTGTCTTAACCATGTCATCATGCATTTTTTGACCAAGGAAGACATGGAAGGGTTGTTGAGATATAAACACAAGCATAAAGAGGTGAATCAAATAAAAGATTAAATGTCACTTTAATCTCATGCAAGGAACTCTATAAATAGGCCAAATTCAATAATGAATTTTTGACAACTTACTCGTGAAAAATTACTCAAATTAGTTTTGGAAGTTAAAAAATTAAATCTAGTTTATAAGAGAGGTTTGTTGTTCAATTTGGATCCTAAAGCGTTGGCTATTGGATCAAGTGTAGGGCGTGGAGGTCATTTTTTAGGAGAAACTGAGCAAGGTACACTTCTAGAGGGATACATGACTCATTATTTGAATTTTTCGTTGCAAAGTTGAGGTAAGAAAGCTAAGAAAATTTAAAGCAACTTTGTAGAAGGAAGTTTTGTTAAAAGTGTTATGGATTTTAAATTATGATTTTTCAAAGTTAAGTCATGATTCTTGAAGTAAAATAGTGTTTTGAGTAGTGGCCTAGAGGCTTGCATGTGTAAGAGAGATGGGTGTGCATTTTGGGTTTAGATGTTATTTTGGTCAGATTGCATGGACATGGCAAGGCCTGGCACAACCGACTGACAAGGCATGCTCTTAGGCTGCTTGCATGACCCTACTTTAGAGGTTAGCACGATGTGTACAGTCCATGGGGAGCACCAACAAGCGTAAAACACGTGATGGACACATGGGATATGCGACAAGGATGTACGCAGAAACCCTATTGCAAGGTTAGCACATGGAAAGGCACCAAGTCATGCATGCGCAGCCAACCCCATTCACTATGTCATTGGGCACGATTGGCTGTTTTTTAGTTGTTTTAATATTTTTGGAAAATTTAAGAAAAAATTTGGATATTTTCATGTTTAAGGAATTAATGAAGGATAAATTATGAATTTTGTTCAGATAAAGGAAGCTTGAGAGAAATTTCACGACCCAGGATCTATTCAAATTATAGTAAGTAACACAGTGATTTCAAAGTTATTTATTAAAAATGGTTTCTAGCCTTACAAGCTATAGCTTGGGTTTATAATAAATGTTTGTATGAATGATTTATGAACTTGTAAGAATGATTTATGAACATGTGTTGCAATTAGTTATTATCAAGTCATGATTTATGATAAATGTTTAGAAATTATTATTTACTCTATGTTTGAATGATTTCATGATCAAGTTCAAGGAAATGTTTTCATGTTTTCAAAAGTTTTTCTCCTTGCCCAAATATTTCATGAGAACTATTGTATACAAGTGGTTAACTTCATACTGGTGGTAGGGTTGACGAACCTATAGTTTATGGGCCATTAGAAAGGGTATATTGTTATGCTTTAAAGGAGGAAGGTTAGCTACCCAACGATTGTTCCGTCTTCAGACAATGGGGTAAATATTGCCCATTGCTATAGATGACTGTCTTCAGAAAGCTATACAAATGTTTCAAGTTTCATGTTATAACTATTTACTGATAAATATGTTTAAGCTTCGGTTTTATACTAAATGTTTATGAAAAATTGTTTTCTAAAACTAATGCTCACTAAGTCTTTCGACTTAGCCTATATGCTGAACTTACTGCTGCTAGGCCAACTTAGTTTTCATTATGTAAAGACATTGTTTTGTTTAAAGTAGTATTGTGATCGTTCAAATATTTATATCTTTATGTTTTATTCATTTTCCATGATACATTTTAAAAGATTTCTTATCGGCTGTGCTAGGGATTCCAAAGTATGTTTTAACTATTTATTTTAATAAAAGACTTTTGCTATTTACGAGTTATGCAAGTGTTTATGTTATGTGTCAGTTGAAGTTGTTCTGGAAGTAAACGACTCAGCTGGTTCCACCCCACGTCTTGGAAGAGCAAGTAGGTTTCTGGGGCAAGGTGTGACAATTCAGTTTTTGATGTATGACGTACTCATTACTCTTTAAAATTTAGAACTTTAAAGTGAGATGAGACATTTTGTGCTCCTTAAAAACCTAACGATTCTCGATGAAACCCTAATCTTAGCCACATCTTGTGCGAAGATTAAAACTCCTAATGCATTTTGATACGATCCTTCTCGTAGAATGGCCTCATCGCATACATCCTTTCCTAATAGCCTATAGGCTTCACGAGATAACTTGTACTCCCTAGATTGAAAAGAATATACAACTAAGGATTAAAAAAAATTGACTTACAAGTATACAAATAATTACACAAAATTAATGGATGAAATTGTAGAGAAGATGTAGAAGTTATACTTTACAAATGCATTTTCACGTTTAGGTTCTTCGCGAGGAAAATTGTGGTCTCATTGAATTCTACTCTGCCTAGCTTTCCTAACCGCATCATTTATGTTTATCTTTCTTGATTCTCTACGACATGACTTCTACATCTTGATTGTTCCTCACAATAAGTTTTTGTTCCCACTCATTCATTACAATGTCCAAATGATCATTTTTAGTCCTTTCTCTGCAGTTAGCTAAGATACAAACCTTGTTATCCTAAACGCGAGGACACTTTCTTTGATGCCTTTAATTAGATTAGACATCCGTAAATTTATGCATCTTTAGATTAGACATGACTTCTACTCGTCGAAGAAAGCACTTGACCTTGGGGCTGGTTCAAACAATTACAAATTACTTTAGTACCGTGAACCTCTTCAAACGTTCTTCAGCTGAACGTGTGATTCACTAAAGTCAAGTGTTCTGTCTAAAAATCAAAGTAAACCCTACTCTTGTGTTTGAAAAACTAATTCCTCGACAGCAGCGCTAACAACTTACTTGTCTTTGATTTCTTCACAAACTCTCACCCAAATGTGTATTGATTGTCAACGCGATTGTTTTGAAATTGGGATTGTGTTTCATGAGACTTTTTGTGGAATAAGTTGTGTTGTCCTTGAGAAGAATATGCTAAAACACTTGCCTATAAACAAGGCATATAGACTTATCAAACCAGACAAAAATTATACGACATTATTGTAGTTTATATGTTTGTGATGTGATGATGTGTTATTGAATACGAATAATTGAATGCTAAATGCTCTCCAATATTCTCTTCATCATGCAAGTGAACATGATCATTCCATGCAGAATGTTTCCAATGTCTCCACCACCTAATTTCAAGTGTACATTGGGCAAGTTTTCTTATTGCCTGTCCACTATACGTGAAAAATAGGTTTTCCCAGATGAACTAGAGTTGAATACAAAGAATTGATATCAAAGCTTAGTTATAGGATTTACTCGTCAACTAACCCTTATAACAAATGAGTTAAAAGAATATAAAAAGAATCATAACTACCTAAGTATTCTAGAGATGTTGTAAAGGTGACTTAATGAGGTGGTTGGTGGAAAGAAGGAGGTATGAAGGGGGCGTGCATTAACTTGTGTTGTGAGAAAGATGAAGGAAGATCTAAGGTTATCAGGAAAATAAGCTATATGATCACCACAATGCGGTATAACTCGCTAGACTAGTTTATGATTAAGGCATGGTCCTCTCATAGTCATTGAACGCCACACTTGGTCTCCATTCGTGATCCAAATGACTAAGCATTGTTAAGCAAGGTGTATCTAAAATCCTTTACCTATATTACTCGCTAGACTAGTTTATGATTAAAGCGTGGTGCCTTTTGTCCATACTTGTTCACCTTTCAAAATACAAATGATGGAAAACATCCCGCTAGGATGAGAAAACTCTTCCTTTGGCCTGTTAGCCACGTTCTTGCTACTAACCCTCTGAGGTAGTTGGTGACATACACTTACCAAGTGATGAAAATAACTCGGCTAAAACGATAAGCATTATAAGTAAAGCTTCTTATCAAGCATGAATCATAAACTTCATCTACAAATAACACAAAAATGAATGTATAGTAAAAAAATGGATAGATTGAAATTTGTATAAATATACATTGTAGTAAAGAATAAAGGTCTTCAACCACTGTACAATATGAACGCATACAATGTAAAAAAATACAAAAATGGAAAGAAAAAAAGAGATAATAAAAATTATGGGAGATGGGAATGAAGGGATAAAAGCCCTATGGCAGAGGAAGAATTAAAGAACCATTACTCAATTTAATTGGGAATATTAAAATACCAGTACATTGGCAAAATTAGAATCAAAA
>JBBPDI010000029.1:25599923-25610790 GCA_037974545.1 Cucumis variabilis | reverse complement strand
TCCACTCCATATTTAGCAAATGAGCTGCGCACTTTTTCGCCTTTAAAGGGTCACCGTCATTGAATTCTTTATGCACAGCGAACTCAACTAAGCATTCAACCTCATAGTAATCATATAAAATGTTGTATTTTTTTTTTCCTTTGTCATTCATTTTCTTTGTTTTCATTTTTGTCACTTTCTTCATCCGGTTTACAATTTTAACCTTCACATCTCGAAAATATATAAAAATATTACCTTAATTATATTATACGATTATCTATTTTATAATTTTTATAATGATCATAATTAATAATCCACAATTATATTTACATTTACTGTTAGGATATCATTTATTGTAGATTAATTCTAATATGATATAAAGTTGGTTAATATGCTAATAATATATTTAATAATTTCTACAAATTCACTTTATTCAATTTCATCATCAACTCACTATCAGATTTTCACAAACCTACTTTTCGGAGTCATCTACCGTTACAATTTTCTTTGATAAGTTTTTCCGTTTGATTTTTCGATTTTATTCTTCTCTTTCCATCTCCTTCAAGTATATCCTGTAAGTGCAAAAATTTTTCATTCATATTTCTTTATCCTTCCTATTTATGTAAATTTTATCATATATATATTTTATGTTTCATTTTCCCCAGTGTCGGTAAACTAAAAGTTTAGTGAGTTTAACATTTTGATCATCTAATCTTGAGCAACACATTGTGCTTATTGTTCATTTGGTTGGCTTTTTAGCTATTACTTTAGGTTCTTCATCTTCTAGCTCATTTCAAACAAACATCCATATAGATGGGAGCATTTTTTTTAAATATAGATATGTCTAAGATAGATTCCACCTTTGAACTTAAAATTCACTACATGTTTTCAACTAAATCTTTGTTGAAAGAGTCCTTGCAAGCCATTGCGATCAGAGACAACTTTCAATATGCTACCGTTAAATCCAACAAGAAAGTTTTGATTTTGCAGTGCGTAATTAAAGATTGTTTATGGTTGCTACATGCTTCTTGTTGTTTCCATGGGAATAGGACATTACGGGTTTTTATGTTGTTCTTAAAGACACACTATTTTTTCTCTTATCAAGAACTTAATAAAAAACAGAATAAGTTTAGATGGCTCGGAGTTGTCCATTTCTAAAGATATAGTCCACTACATTCGTTCTGACCATGGTTTAAGCATTAGTTACCAAAAAGCATGGCATGCACGTGAGGAATGAAGTTAGAGGATCTCCGGAGGACTCCTATAAAATGTTACCAAAATTTACTTACATGTTGGAACTCAACAATCTAAGTATATCTTTATATACATCCTTATACAATAAATAATCTTTATTAAATTTTTTGTTGTATTAATATACTAATTTTTCATATCCATAAGATCTATTATTGAATACAAAGTTGATGTCCAAGATAGATTTCTATACTTCTTTATGGCATTATCTGCTTCAATTTTTAGTTGGCAACATTGTCGTCCACTGATTACTAATGATGGAACAAGTCTCAAGAATAAGTATGATGGTATTCTTTTATCTGCTTCAACACTTGATGGTAATAATCAAATATTTTCACTAACTTTTTATGTGATCAATTCTCTTAGACGTGGTTTTGCAACAAATTGAAGAGAATAATAGATGGAAAGAATAACATTGTTATAGTATCTGACAGACATAAAAGTATATGCAAAGCCATAGAATTAGAAGATATAACGTTCTACATTTTATATGTCTGGTTCATTTACTCAGAAACTTGAAGTTAAAGTTTAAAAGAATATTCAATATCGTATTTCGTGCATATGGTAAGGCTTATAATCTTGTAGATTTTGAACACGAGATCCGTTTGTTAGAATCTGGTGTCCCTTGGAGGAGTTACAATTAATTGGTTTTTCTAAGTGGTCTCGTGCATACTCACCACGTAAAAGATATAATGTCATCACCACTAATATATTTGAGAGTTTGAATTTTGTCATGATCAAGGCTAGGGAGTTGCCATTATGTTCCATGCTTGAGGTTTTGAGAATAATGTTGCAAATATGGTTTTTTTTATCAAAGAAAATGTACAAAAACAATTAAAGGTATTTTATGAGAACAGATTGAACATAGTTGATCTATAAAGGTACTTTTCATTTAACTTGTTTTGTATATTTTGTATATACATAATCATATTAATTATATAAGTTATATAATTTTTTATATAATTACCTATGTAAATCAATCCCGTTAACAATATGAAATACCAAGTCATCTATGACATTTCTCAATATGTTGATTACTTGCCTTCGAAAATTTGTAGTTGCAAGATGTTGTATATATTGTAAATAACTTGTGCGCACGCATGTGCTATTTTAACCATAAAGCATCTGCTAATAAAGTCATGTGTCATATTTTTATTTGAACACCGCTTTGAGTTCAATATCTAGAGGATTCATAAATCTCTTATACGATCATCGACAATAGCAAATACCTGATGATGTTATGTCCATTGTCATCCTTCCACTGAATGTAAAACGTGTCACTAGTCGACCCAAGAAAATTAGAATTTCTTCTAAAATGGAGCACAAGAGATGCGTTAAATACAGACGTTTTAACCTTAACTTAAAAGAAATGCAAGCTTTCCTTATTGAACTGGTTTTTCCTTTTTATTATCAAATTTCACATTTCAATGATGTTCACTTTCGATTACTAATTTAATTATCTTTTTTCCTTTTTTTCCATTAGTAATCAGTGTTCCTCAATCTAATATATTTCATATACCTTTTATACATAATCATCATTGATCCAAACATAGCGTCATACTATATTGTCTACATTGCACAGACATAAGATATATACAATATTATTTCATATACACTATACATAAACAAATTTAACATATTCTCCCTATTCAACTAGCTTCTCATCAAAGTCTTTGAATCCTTAATTCTTTCATTGAAGTGTCTAGATCGCAAACATATTCAATTTTTCTCCAAAAGTATTACTTCATACTTCTCACATACATTATATATGAAATACATTATATATACTACGAAACATGAAATGTTTTAATGGCATATATTATATAGTCACATTTTATTTCATATATAATCCAGATTTTCGAAGTAAACAACGTCACTCATCCAAATTTTCTATCTACATACACACAATCCTTCCTCTAATTTTTACGATTTCAAATGTGTCTTCTTCTTCTCTCTTAAACTTCTTTCACCCTCCCTTCAACTTCAATCTTTAACATTGAAGTACTATAAATGTCTTAAACATGAACTCTACTTTTTCCTTCTTCAGCTCGACAGATCCAAATCTCGTTGAACAGAGATCTCATTATCTTTGAAGGTAGAGTTCTTCTCTCCATACTCCTCTTCACAGCCTACTAGTAAGCAAATATATCTCTTGACTGAGTATGTATATTCAGATAGAACTTAACATAGTATATATCTTATATTATATCTATAGTTTATATTATACAACATTAATTGTAGCAGCTTTTCAATTTCACTTGTTTGAACATGTACTTTTTCTACATCGAATATATTGAACATAAATTAATTGTTTTTACACTATATTTAAATTTAACTAATAAATATATATATAATTTCACAACCCTACTTGCCTTCATTTATTATCTTTATTTTCGTTTTTTTCCTCTTCTCCACCCAAATTATGTTTTTCCATATTATCCTCTCATCCACTATCTAATTGACCGTTTTCTCCATTAAAGATGTCATTGTTATCCCTCTATGTGTTATCTTTGTCTTCAATTGTTGTACTGTTTTTCTCTTTCAAAAGATTTTATAGGCCTTCAACTTTAACAAACAGTTTGTCAATCTTGATGTTCAATGCTTCATGGTTGGTCATCATTATTTTTTGCAATCTTAAGAAGTACTAAGGCACCTCAACGTTAATTTCCTCATCTTGTGTTGAGCATTCTTCTTTTCCGAAAGTTTTCTCAGCTTTTCTTGAAGTTTCACCTTTCATGAAACGAAGCTCTTCTCATCCACAAAATATGAATGTTTACCATTGTAATCCAATAGTTTTGTACTAATTGAATACCGTAAATTTGTAATAAGTGTTTTTTATTGAAAAATGATTATATATGAAACAGAATATCCAATACAATAATTTAACAATTTTTATTCAATAAAAAAAATCTATGTGTTCCACAACCTGAACGTCAACGATTTCTAACTGGTTGTCGTCATCGATTCAGAACTCTATTGTTGTATTTCCTACTAATTCTCTTGTTTTTGTTGTTCATCTGTTTGCTTAAATACCATTGCAGACAGTTCCTAATACAAATATTCATTATGTTCTCCACGATCGCGTATGTGACCATGCATATATGAAAATGATGGATCGCTTCCTAAATCATAATATTGTTGCTCAAAGTTTGATGATAATGGACTTGTCTCTGAATTGTAATATCATGTTTCAAAGTCTAACAATTGATCGATCCCTGAATCATAATATGTCGTTCCAAATGCCGATATCGTCATTACTGGATAATCATGTTCACTTTGTGTTTGTGTCACGGGAGATACTTCTTCCACGTGTTGGTCAACTTTTTCCAATTGATCAAGCTTTTACATGTCTCCTTTGAATTAAAAAAACAAGCAGTTAAACTTAATCACGAACCTCTAATTTGTTTAGGAGGTGGGGTCACACTGAGTAACAGTTAACAAACAAGCAACCAATCATTATGGCTCTGACCCGTAACAGGCTCACCATCAACAGATAATCTCACCAAACCTACACATCCTCCAACGTAATTGTGCATTCTTCAACTGGCATGTAAAATATGTGTCTCTGGTCTTCATCTCTTAACAAGTGCAATGATAAGATGCTAGTCTAACTAGATAAACTTCAATCATTCCCATAAAATCTCAAATCGTGTTGCAGCGAAAGTACGTTATCGTGCAGTGGGATAGTATGATAAACAACTGCCTCAGATCGTCTACAGTTTATCATGGGTGTAGTTTGATCATCCAATACAGTTTCTGAACAGTGAATATTTTGATCATATAAAACGTTCGGATCGATTATTTCTAGAATTAAAGTCTTTATCTACATAAAAATAATTTATTTGTAGCATTAAGAAGAAAATAAAGCAAAAGTAAATAGAATTCAATTTTAAAGTAACATTCTAATATGTGAACATTTAGAACAAAAAAAATTTAAGCATACAAATATCTTTAATTATCGAGTGCTTGTCTTCTTAACAAATTATACTATAAGATTTTTTTCATTATTGCACGAAGTTTTCATTTGCAATCTTCGTCCGACTTCTTACATCGGATGACCCACTATGTTAGGTTAGTATTGACTCTACTATTTCATATGGTATGTGACTCTTAATAGCAAAATACTTGATTAAATGTTGTAGCATTTCCTTGATTTCACAAATCATTATTTTGTACAATTTTGTGTGGTCGATCACCACTGAAATTATAATTGAATTGTGCTCCCGAATGCTATCTACTACATTTATGTTATAATTGGATGTGGACTCGAAGTCAGATGCACAACAAGTGTGTGATGAAGAAAAAATGGTAACTAACAATGAATACAAAAACTTTAGAACAGAAACTAATGATGAATTCGATGAGATGACCTTTGATGGCCATGAATATGAAGTTTCATCGAAAATGTTTACTGAGTTGGACATGAATGTAGTAGACAGCATTCTGAAACACGATCCAATTATAGTTTTGATGGTAACCGACAACACAAAATTGTACAAGGTAAGGATTTGCGAAAACAAAGAAACGCTACAATATATAGTCAAGTGCTTTGTTATTAAGAGTCACGCACCACATGAACTAGTAGAGTTAACACTGAAAAAGTGGGTCATCTGATGTAAGAAGGCGAACGAAAATTACAGATGGAGACTTCGTACAATAATGGTAAAATCTTAGTATACTTGGTTAAGGAAATAAGCATCTGATAATTAGAGATATTTATGTACTCAATATCTTTTTTGTTGTAAATGTTCACATAATATAATGTTTGTTACGGTATATTGTAAATAATTTATATTTAATTAAAATTAGCTTCTATTTACTTTTTTTTATGTTCTTAATGCTACATAAAAATTATTTTTAAGTAGATAATGACATTAAATCAAAATTAATCGATCCAAACATTTTATATGATCAGAACATTCATCGATCAAAAAGTGTATAGGATGTTCCAACTACACCCGAGATAAACTGGAGATGATGTGACACAGTTGTTTATCGTACTATCCCACTAAACTGCAACTTATTTCAACTATTACGTGAATTGTTAAGAGATGAAGACTAGAGGCGCATACATTTCACATGTCAATTGAAGAATATACAATTACGTAGCAAAATGTGTAGGTTTGGTGAGATTATCTGTTGATGGCGAGCATGTTACTGATCAAAGTCATAATGATTAGTTGCATATTTGCAAGTGTTACTCAGTGTGATCTCACCTCTTAAACAAATTAAGAATTCGAGATTGAGTTTAACATGATTGGAGGCAAATTTTCGTGGATTGGTTGACGATGCCAACGAGAAAACTATCACAATCGTGGATTGGTTGACGATACCGACGAGAAAACTATTACAAACATGGATTGGTTGACGATGCCAACGAGAAAACTATCACAAAATATGGATAGACATATTTTATGATTGATGGGTGAGAGTATGTTCGCACATAAATTAACTAGTTATGTGCACCTAATGTTTCTATCATTCTTAGCTAATCTAAACCACACACGACTATTCTTGTGGTGGAGCCTATTTGACATGGTTGTATAAACATTTATGCAAGACATTCATACAAAGTCTTCGTGAAATTGTTGGACCACTTATATTATTACAAAAATGGGCTTGATAACGATTTTCAATAGTGGCTCCACAACTCTTACATGTCAATGCTTATCAGTTACACGGTCAAGTTTATGATTAAATTTATGTTATTTCAATTTAATTTAGATTAATATTTTTTATATGTAATACTTATAAAATCTAAAGTATTAATTAAAACAATACAGATGGTAAGTTCAATTTTGTGACCAAGTCGGCTACACATGTAGTCTCTCAGTATATGTATATGTTTGATCTTCTTCAACCTAATCAGATACATCGTGCTGAACTTAAATTCGTAGTTTCATATTATTTATTTCATACAATATGTTGTATTTCAGATTATCTGAGAACCAAACAAATCTGTCATAGATAGATTATCGTATTTCTGTACGAACGATCACGACATATGACGGACAATTACACCTCTCATATGGTTTTACATTAGTGAGTGACATCAACCTGACAGAACATTTAGACAATTTCGTCTTCAACAAGATGTTCCACGTGGCTGTAATACTGAATCATGCATTACATTGACCTGAACACTACTAATTGGTCAAATAAAGTTACTCATTTAGTGATGTGATAGCTAAATCGCATAAGGTTTACTACGGTGGAACCTCCAATTGGACAATTTGATGTGGATGTAATTCAAAAATACATCCATTGGTACAAAAACATTACTAGACTCTATATCACCTGAGAGTTATTGTGGGTCATCTAGTACATATTTAAATATTGTCTAATTATTTTAGTATAAATTTATTTTTAATGCTTCCTAATTCATTTTCATATTTCACAGAGATCGAACAATGGTAACTATTGAATGTTAGAGATGATCCACAATAGATCCTAAATATATACAACGATAATAAGCAGTACATGGAGAACATTTACTATATATATATAATGTCCCTATTGTACCTGCTCCAGTTCGAAGAAAACGTGCTCGAGCGTAAGAGCTGATCAATTGGAATAACTTAACCAACATGTAGAAGAAGTGTCGTGTGACACAAAGCAAGCATCGTTATGTTAGTCCAGTAATAATGATGCCAGCATTTAGAATAACATATAATGATTCAAGAATCGGTTAATCATCCGACTTTGGAACATGATATTACAATTCATAAGCATGTCCATCATCATCAAACTTTGGACAACAAGACTATGATTTAGGGAGTAATTCATCATCTTCATACATGCATGATCAAGGGCGCAGTCGTATAGAATATAATGAATATTTGTACTACAAAACGCCTATAGTGGTACCCGAGTAACCAAATTAGCAACAAGTGAATCGAGAGAAAATAAAGCAATAAAGAGTTCAGAGTCGACGACGACAACCATAAATCGTCGACATCTAGATTGTAGAACACATTGATTTTTTTTTCATTAAATAAAAATTGTTAAATTATTGTATTAGATATTTTGTTTCATATTTAATTATTTTCCAATCAAAAACACTTATAACAAATTTACAACATTCAATTAATACAATTAATTACAATGGTAAATATCCATATTTTATTCACAAAGAGTGGATGAAAAGAATGTTACATGTTTAACTTGACGGCCACCCAGAGTGGGAGGACCTTACGGAGAGGGTATTTGGCAATTAAAAGATATTGTCTTTTATTGGAAAAATTATCAAAAATAGCAAATTTGACAAAATATTTATAAGCTATAGCAAAATTTCAAATTTTATCAATAACAAACATTTGATAACCGATGATATTCTTCTATCAGTGGCATTAATAGCCAATTAAGAAATCTTTCTATCATTGGCTATCATTGATAGAATCTAAACAAATTGTTATAACTTGCAAATATTTTAATTTATTTTTCTATTTTTAAAAGTGTCCCTATTTTGTATGTTTTTTATTTTTTAAAATTACTGTGAATATTAATATATGCATGTACTTCCTGTCGTAGTTTGAATTCGAGATAATGTTACCTGAGGAAGAATTCATGGAACGAAGCATGTTCCATAAAGGTGAAACTTAAAGAAAAAGTTGAGAGAACTTTTGAAAAAAGAAGAATGCTCAAGACAAGCTGAATACTTCTTAAGATTCCAGAAAATAATGTTGACCAGCCATGAAGCATTGAACATCAACATAGACAAACTGTTTACTAAGGTTGAAGTTTTTTGAAAGAGAAAAGTAGTGCAATTGTTAAAGACAAAGATAACATCGATTGTAATGGCGGAAACAGTTGATTAGATCATGGAGAAGAGGATAATATGGAAAAACAAAATTTGGGTGAAGAAAAAAATGAAAATAAAGATAATGAAAATGAAGAAAAAATTATATTATTAATATTTGAAGTAAATGTACTTTACTATTATATATAACTATGTTTAGCTATATATATTGCATATTAACTATCATGTTGAATAGGATGGCCAAAATGATTGAGTTGATGACGTTGTATATGACATTTAAAGAGTTGATAAAATTGAAAATGGAGCAATCAAAATTAAGGTAAGGAGATGTGATTTATGTTCAATATGTTTGATGTAGAAAAAAAATAAAAATAAATTACATGGTCAGCCAAGTGAAATTGGAAAAAATGCTATAGTTAATATATATATTATATTGTATAATATAACGTATATACTATACTTGAATAGACAGACTCAAGGAAGAAATATATTTGCTTACTAGCTAACTGTGAAGAGAAGCATGGAGAGAGGAACTCTACCTTTTCAGAAAGAAATATATTTGCTTAGCCGACGGTAAAGAGGAACTCCACCTTTTCAAAGATAACGAGATCTATGTTCACAACGAGATTTGAATGTAGAAAATTAAATCTGGAAAAGTAGAGTTGATGTTTAAGACATATATAGTACTTCAATGTATTGAAGTTGAAGGGAGAAAGAAGTTTAGGAAGACACATTTTAAAACCCTAAAAATTAGGGGAAGGATTGTGTGCAGATATTTTGAAAAAACGAGGGATAGTTTCGTCCTTTTCTTTTCGATCCATAGATGATTTTTTATCGTATTTTTAAATTCGACACATAGGCTCTATTATCATATTATCATAATTTATTTTACTATATGCAAGCCAAGCCACCCATTAAATTAATTAAGAAAGACTTACAGTATTTTTGGAACATGTGCTTTTCACATCTCTTGAATGAAGTCATGCATCCACATCCAGAGTTCAAAATTGCTTCTAAGAGATATGAGGTAGCATATTTAACATTCTCTCCCTTAAAGAAACCAAAGCAGTACTATATATGTCCCTCTCGTGCGAATTTAGTTCTTCAAAGCTTAGTTTTAGTACTCTCTCAAACATTTTAATGCACTTTCCATGTTATTTCGAAACCTAAAACCTTGAGAGCTAAAGAGAAGCAAAGCTTCCACATCGGTAAGAATTTTATTTCTAGTCCTTATGATAGTTCTACTTCCCACTCCGAACTGAATGCGTTCTCCTACTAAAATCTCTAATTTTTTTATGTCAACAGTACCATCAAGAACAATGAGCACCTCCTTCCACGTTGCATAATTTGAGATAGAATCTTCTGTCATAAATCTGGTAGTTTATGTCCTTTTTTACCAGAATTTTCCCTTACGTTCTCAAGAAAGCAATAACCATCAAATTTGTTCTTTATTTTATGCAACAGAGATGTGACAACTGTAGTTTTACCAATGCTCCCCCCATTCCCCAAATGCCTAAAATACGAACACCATCATCATTAAATGCACATAAACAAGAATCATTATGATCCACGCGATCGTCAATTCCAACTAGACCATCAACATCATTTGATGTTAAACGTTCTAGCATTTTTAGTATTTCTTGAGTGATTTTGTCAACCATTTCAGACTCTATCCTCCTAAAAAATGTCAAAAGAAGAGGAAAAAATAAAACATTAGAAGAGCATGATTGATAGTTCTCTCCCTCTCTTTGACACTTTTTTCAGTCCAAAACTTTTTCCCTGGTCTATAATCTTCTCTATACTCTTCTGAAAAATTTACTTGTAAAGCAAACAACACTAATAATTTTAAACATTTTTTATCAAATCAAACACTTCCAA
>JBBPDI010000029.1:25483200-25495120 GCA_037974545.1 Cucumis variabilis | reverse complement strand
ATTTCTCGATAAGGCTCATTATCCACCCAAATCCCAACTCCAAGAGACAAATACATGTTTTGAACTATTAAAGACATATTTTCTTTGTTCATTTAGATTCTAGTTTAGGTAAAAAAAAATCGTTGTATACTCTAAAAAATTACAATAAGATGTAAAAGGTTTTACAACAATATTTAATACTATTCCAACTCATTCCAAAGTTACCATATTGTATATAATATCGACCTTTTATATATGTAATTTTAAAACTACTTTGATGAGTATAAATTTTGTAGATGAATTAATTTTGAAAATACTTAAAATGATTTAAGGGTAAACTAAAAATAAAAAACTAATGTATTTTTGGAAACTACTCTTTTTATTGCCAATGAATTTTAAGATTAAGATGGAGCTTTGTGTTATCTAAACTATGTGTGGTATCAAAATTTCTAGTTAAAAGTAATCTACCAAAACATCCCAAAAGGTATCTTGGTCACTTAGTTGCTTGAATTGCTCCTTCTTTATTAATACGACCTTGGAAAAGAAAGTTTGTAAAGCACTAAAATCAATTAAGAAACATCGACAACATTTTTTTGTTTAAACTAAAAGATGTTATACTAATATTAGTATACGATCTTTTAATTAATAAAGATGTAAAGTAATTGAGTTCTATCCTTGGGTATATCCATCTCTATGCAACTCCTAGTGTCAAATTACAAGTTCTTATATGACAAATTAAATAAAATTTTGTTTTATATTTATTTATTGTGTTTGATGTGTTGGATAAAAATGAGTACAATTTCGATTTCACTTAAATATTTGTTCGATGAAAATATTATCTTTCACTTATATATACATGATCTTTTTTCAATTTAAACGGTCCGATAAAAGTTAAACACCATTCAAAACAAATTTTATGTTGTATTAAAATACCTTTTAAGAACTAACACAAATATTTTTTTTATTAAAGAAAAAAAAAGAAAGAAAGAAACTCTAGAAGCATCCATTAAAAGTTATGTTAACCCTTGGTGAGCTTTAAAAGTTACCTCTTGCATGTTTGTGGAGAGAAGTATAAAGTTTGAATGAATTGTTTAATGGAATTTATGATGATTAAGTTATTAAAATATTTTGGCCCCCACTTTGTAAAAAATCTTCATATCCAAATTATGAGGCTCTAAGTTCATCAAACATGATTCCTTCAATTATTTATTACCTCGTTTATTTATTTTTAATTATAACAGATCCTAAAATCTTTCATTTTTTTAATATTCATTTTAGTCCCCACATCTCCCACAAACTCCAAAATTAATAATCCTTTCTATAATATTTATCTTTTTAGGTTTACGTCTCCTTATATTTTTTCTTTTTTGACATTTTTTTGACTTTATTTAAAAACAATGCGATAATAAAATATATCTTTTGTATTAATCTAATTTATTTAAAAACATCCTATATTGTTATGTCATATTAATTTCTTGTTTTTTTTTTAATCTCTCTTGTCCTTCTAAATTTAAAAAATAAGTTGATTGTTTTTTACCCAAATTTGAATATATATTTACAAAATAACCATATTTTATTCACTAGATTTAAACAATAATATTATATTATTTATTTTATATTATTATGCCCACTAACATTCATTAACCCAAAACTGGCCCCTAATAATTTAGGTCATATTCGTTTTAACACTACGGGCAATGACAAAAATGATGTTTCTTTTTTCTTTTTAAGTTTGGATATTCAAAAAAAAAAAAAAAACATTTCAATCCATATAGTTTGAAACTATTTTTGTCTATTTAATTTCAATAAAATCTTACAGTCAAACTCCGTCGATTTAGTCTAAATTAAATTATAAATTTGGTTTATGTAATTTGATAAAAGTTTGAATCTAATTATAATTTTACAAGTTAGATTTTAGTCTCTATGATTAACATCCTAAATAATCTCATGACTATGGAAAATAACATTTATAACTATTATTTCCCATGTAAAAAATTATTGGATCCTATATACTAAATAGGACTAATTTCTAACCGGAACAACATTTGCAATTGCTTTGGTTTTTTATCTTTTATCTATAAATTAATTTCATATGCATATTCATGGTTGAATTAAAATTTATAATCATTATCTTCCTAAATTTGAAAAAAAAAACATATTAATTATCAAACTTACTATAAATACTAACTTTTAAGATTTAAAATGACTAGCCTCGACATTACAAGAACCAAGTTTATAATTTGAAAGAATTATGAACTATACAATTAAACAATATAAGTTTGAACATGAACTCGAGGCTACCAAAATAAGATTTGATCTTAAATAAAACAAACAGTTATCTTTCTTCTTCCTTGTTTCTTTTAAAAAAAAATTTATGGTCGGTGGATGAAGCACTCTGCAACGTCATCTATTGGCCATTTTCTACTCATTCTAAAAATGTTAGATTTAGAAGATATTTTTGTAGAATATTGAACACAATGTGTGACTCTGACTTCAAAATAAAAATATATTAGATTTGAATTACCATTAATGTAAGTGTTTCCTTATTTTATACTACTGAAAGGGAGGTTGAATTGGTATTTTTTATGACAAATGAAATGGACAAACTAGCAAGAAATGCATAAAACATAGAGAAGAGTTAAATAAAAATGTGTTAGCTATATCGTGTGTGTGTATATATATATATATATATATATATATATATATATATAAGGCACGATTTCATATGTATATGTTGAGTTATATATATAGATAATAAGTTTATTTTATGATTTATTATAGGTGTGTTTGATTAGATTGAATTTTTCCTGCGTTTAAATATTGATGATAAGTAATTTTAAGTAAATTATTTAAAGTGCAACCACTCAAAAAATTATTTGTAAAACAATGAGTTAATCGAAAATTATTTTGGGTGAAACATTTGAAGTATAAACTTTATTTAGAAAAAAGATTTTTTTTAGTGTGTTTGCTTTGGAATCACTCTCAAATTCTCATAATATATAATATATATGAGAATATTCAAAATACTCTAATAGCACTAATCCTACTGAAACTCTAGTTTGAAAAAATACACACTCAATTATAGTTGTATCATATATTGTACCGTGTGTTAATAACTAAGAGAACAACTAGGAAGGCATTATAAAGAAAACAGAACAAACATAACAAAACTTTGGTAACCCAATTCGATGACATAACATCTACATTTGAGGGGCCTTAGACCCATGATAAAAGATTATATTGCTCGTGTAGTAATTGACTATTACAATGTTATAACCTAAGGTACAACACCCTAAACATAGGTCACCGTGCTGACCATGAATTAACTCAACTATCAGAATTATATTGTACAATAACAATTGTCATAGCATTAATTGGATCACTCCCCGTTAATCAATATTCACGTCCAATCCTAGCTTCAAACATCCTTGAATAGCTTTTTAATCTCTCATACTCAGTATGCCGTATCGTAACACATATGTTCTTGAAAGCACAAACTGAAATTTACCACTCGTCGGAATATATCATCAACCATGCAGAATCAAGAATAATCTTTTTCTGTCAACACCCAAACAACCCTTCATTCAATAATCTGAAGGAACGGTGCATTGAGAATAACAATCCAAACCGTCCAAGAATTACAAAGAGGCGAATAGTCTCAACAATCAAATCTAAAATCTAAAATAATCAATAGAATAGAATAAAGGAAGTCTGACCATATCATAACATAGTTGATCTTCATTTTCACTATGTATAGGTCACAAACAAACATCGCCTAATACTAACGACCAACTGCTATTAGTTCTCGCTTTTTCGACCTGTCCTACCACCACTCATATATCATAATCCTATTATATAACCATGGAAAAAAAAAAGAAAAAAAGACAAACAAACAATAGAAAGGAAAAGCTTATTTCATGAACTAAGAATTAAAAAGAAAATTAGCACAAACAACTTATTATCTAAAATGCAGAGAAAAAAAGCATAAAAATGAATTTCAGAAAATGAAAATAAAAAACAAAACTTCAAAAATTAAATGGATAAATATGGTTGTGTACAGTAAGAATTGATATCTGAGATTGTTCTTTGATATTCTACATATCATTATCAAGGAGTTATATTAGAAATCTCAACCCTACTGGGGATAGAGAATAGAGAAGTGTGAAGATGTAAGTTGTTTGGAAAGGAATCTAAAAGAATATATTCCCAAAGAAATTTACAAATATTGTTCTCAAAAATCTTATGGACATCAAATGTTCTCACATAATAATTTCCTCATTCAAATTTCAATTAAAGTTGATTGAATGGTGGGACCTTATTACTTTTATGCTATCTTTTTTCTTTCCCTCCCAATATAAACACTATAACTGACTTGTTCTTTCCTAGCTACTATTCTATTGTTTTTCTTCAATTCTTAGGAATATATATATATATATATATTTATAATTTACATACTTTTTCTGGTTTGTGTCATCCACATGTATTTTAAAAAATCTAATATATGTTTCTTTTCTTTTTTTTTTTGAAAATTTTTCCACTTTTTAAGTGGTGTTGAAGTTCTAATCTTAAAGTCAATAGTACAAGTTATATGTCAGTTAAATTATGACTTACGTTGTTAATATATATGACTTATGTTATTAATATATCAAAAATATCTTTGGTAGGTTTGTTTTAAATGTTTTCACATATGAATAAATATGAATCTACCAAAACACGGTAGCCACACCTTGTTTCCTTCCTTCATTTACAAGATCGATTACTAATTTTAAAACTTGCTAATTTATTTGTATATTTTTGCATGTCCATCCATTGTAGTTTTGAATTTGATTATTATTAATTTCGACATCCAATCTTTTTGTAGACTTTTTATCAACTAAATTTTGCTCTTTTTTATGACGTAGAGATCTTTTAAGAAAACAAAAAAAATTAGTAAAAAAGCCTCTATCAACTCAAAATTCAAAAGACTTGCTCTTTTTAAAAAATAAAATAATAATAATAATGCTTTTGGTTCCATTAATTAAATTAGAGAAGAAACAGAAAAGAGGCATAAAAGATATAGAAAAATTGAGCCAACAAAAACATTAAAATAGACATGGATTTAGAGATTAACAACATTCAAATTCAATTAATTAACCACAATTGATGGTACTAAAAACACCACAATGAATGCATGCAAAAATATGTAGAAGTGTATTTTAATCGGACCAATTTCATTTTCCAATCTTTTTTAAGAATTTGTATTTAACACCTTTAATTATGAGAAAATGGCAAAAAAAAAAAAGTTAATCTGTTTACCTATGAACAATATAACTTGTCGGTTGGAAATTCTAACAATGAATTCTTTAAGGAAGTAATAAATTAAATTAACATTTTATTATATTTTATAAATATTTGGTACCATTTCTTTTAAATATTTTTGTAATGTTTTTTTTCATTCTTTCAATTAATAGATTGGAAGAAAAAATAATTTTTGTGACTGAGTTATTTGTAGGTATAAAATAAATGTTGTAAGGTTACACGTGTAGAAGAAGGTTCTTAATTGTTTGTAATTTGTATGATAATTTTAAAAAAGATGAAATTTCTTTTGAATTTTAGGAAAAAAAACATTAATTAAAGGGAGCAAGGGAAAAAGAGTTAAGAGGAAAGGCCATTGATGGAGTCATTTTTGTGACGCTGCGTATAGGAAGCTTTATAATCAATCAATGAGTTGTTATTCCTATAATTTGACTTGAACAAAGCCAAGGGTTCCACCTTTGCCATACAATTGTATTATCACATCTACAATTCTATCTTTGGTTTCTCAATCACTATTTTATGTCTTATAAATTTACTGAAATTAACAAATGTATGCTTGAGATACCATTTAAATTTTGTTTTTAAAAACTGTTTTCTACCTCTCTAATCCAAATAAGTATAGAGTTTGAAAACATTTTTATGATTTTATCGTTCGATATAATATTTAAGATTTTAAATACACAATTAAAATAAAATTAAAAATATAGTCTGTTGGGTTATAAATGCAATTTATTTTTTTAAACTAAAATATGTCTAATATAATGTGTTTCTTTTTTTTTTTTTTTTTGGTAATATTATTGAATAACTAGCTTGGATTAGATTGAAATATAATGAGTTATGTAATAAATAGACTCCATCAAACTCAATAGAGGAAAATACTAATATGAAAAATACGAAATAGAAACAAATCCTAAAATAGTTTTAACATATTGTATTATAAATTAGGTTAAATTTCAAATTATTTGATGTTTTAGTTTTTCGATAAAGTTAAAACTTTAGTTCATATAGTTCTAAAATTAAATTTTAAATTTTGTTCCTACGATTTGATATAATCTTATAGATAATTTTTATGGTTGCTAAATCTTTTTAATTAGTTTATAGTTTTTTAAATTAAAATTCAATTTCTTTGATGATCTTGAATCTTTCTAAGAGTAAAAGTTGTCCAAACAAACCAACACAAATTCTTTTAACATGTTTTACTATTACTTTGAAAAATTTTAGATCATCTAACATATAATGTTTACAAACTAAGCACACTTAACTATGAAGTTTCTAAGCCACGAAAAAGAAAAGAATATATTGTAGATATGGGTAGTGACTTTCAATTCATTTAAGTATTTTCTAACTATATTTCCATATCCTCAAACATCCCTCTCATTTAGATGTGATCTCCATTCATTTGTGTTTCGTACTAAACTCAAAGTGTTACAAATTAAATTAAGTTATTTTGAAATAAATTTATTTGTTTTGGTAACAATCTAAAATGTATTTTTAAAAAATGAGTGTATAATAAGTTGGTTTATGATAAATACTTGAAGCCAACTTTCAGAAAAATGAATTTTAAATATTTAATGGTTGATCTCTGTCTTTTCGGTGAGACTGTCACTAACCAATCTCTAGTTTGTCTCCCACCTAGCCATCATATCCTCAGCAAATTCTTTTGTAATTAATATTTGAAAATTAATAAAAACTCTTTTAGCGTACCCAACCAAACAAACTTTTACCTAAAAAAATAATCTTAAAAGAGTTGCAAAACACTTGTGTTTGTATATTGAATTTTTATCAAAAGAGTTTAAATAAAAGAATATTTTTTAAAAGATTTTTTTTCTAAATCATTCCAAACCAACTTGAAAAAAAAAAAGTTTAGAGTTAGACAATATAAATAGTTATAATAGACTTTAGATATATACAACAAAACAAACAAATTGAATAATTACAAAGTATATATAAAATTCCATCAACTTTGGATTCCACATAAAAAGGAGATAAGGACTTGTCATATGGACGAAGAGTGCATCTCTTAAACCTAATATATGCCCCGCCATGTTACCCATTTTTTACGTGCATCTCATTGTCTCATTATATTCCATCTCTAAATATTATTCGATAAAACTTTATGTAATGTAATCCTTCAATATTTAATTAATTGACACATTTCTCATTCAACCACCATATAATTTAATTTTTTAAGTTCATCACCATTTCATTAATCTTTTTCCATTATAAATTTGTGATTAATATTTCTTTTAGAAATTATTTCGCTATATATAATGATTATTTCAATATGTATATTTTTAGTTAGTCTTTTTTTCTTCTTTCCATGGGGTCTCAAATATAACTTTAGATATATACTCCCTATCTTCTATATTTCTTCGTGAGTGATGTTGCATTATTAAAATTTGAAATACTTGTATGGCTGAAAAGTATTGAAGTTTAATGTTTTAAGTAAATGTGTTAAACTTCTAACCTAATTTTATATGAGGTTTTTGAATTTTTTCAACGTAAAATAGTTGTACTTTTAATATTTTATTAAAATACAACTAATTTTAGTATAAAGAGTGACATTGGGAATATCCATCTTTTAATATTTTTATCATTGCATTGTTGCTAAACCTTGCTAAAATTTGTGGTGCAAATTTTCACCAACTTGGCTCACCCAAAAGTTATTCAACATTCGACTACATAGCTTTCACCACACACTTTGCATAACTAGTAAGTCAATGCCTCGTGTTGAAACTACTAATATGACATCCTTCATCATTGAATAACGTGAACATACCATACGTATCAATTTCGTCTTCTTTAGAGGAAGTCGTCATCTCCCTCTTATAAGAAAGATTACATCAGCAATTGATCATCCAAAGCTCTTTGATGAGCTTGCCATGTTTTTCATATGGTTAAAGTTTATGCTTTTTCAACAATATTTTATTTGCATGAACTCTTTCATGAACTGTATTAGACTACTGACACCATCACCAATTAACTTGAATTTGTACTTGTGTGACCCATTATGTATTAACACATCATTGGCATGTACATTCCACAAGCCAAAGTTGATCATTCCATCAAATTCTTCCACATCGACTCAATTTGACACATTTGCTTCATTTCTAGCGAAGTATCAAATGGTCAACAACTCATACTATTCACAATATTAACAATTTGTTTCAACTTTCAAGAACTTATCTTTGATATAGAAGTCTAGACAATGTTGCAACTATATATCAACATACTTAGAAATTCAAGAAACTATAAACCTAAAGCTCTTATACCATTTGTTGAGAAAAATCCCACTATTACTACCACACTAATAAGAAAAAGAATTAATAACAGAAAAAAAGTGGAAAGAAATCAATAGAACTATGAACACAAGAATTAATGTGCAAAACTCCAAACTGAAGCAAAGACAAAATATACTATCTAGAAAAAATTTACTGTGAAAAAGTATTAGAATCACACATAATACATCTTTTCGATCTCAATTACAAGAGAACTCTTTCAAATCTTTTATATTACGTCCACACCTTAAGCTTACTCTCAAATTAAAGAATACATGATACACATATACACACATATATTTTCATATATAGTATATCTATACACACATATACACATATGTATGTATGTATACATACATATATAGTATATCTTCACACACATACGTATATACATATGTAGTATCTCGCACACACATATACACATATATAGTATATTTGAAATATACACACATATACATGTATAGTATATCTGCATGCACGCATACACTACTACAAAATCAAGTTTACTTGACACTTGCAACGTTTACATACTTAACATTTCTGTTAAAAAAATGTTAAGTATTGACTATTTAGAGAAAAAACGTCAAGTAACATGTTAAAAAAGAAGAGTATTCATGGAATTTTTTGAACTATTTTATGTTAATTATTACTTGATGTTTTTTTCGCGTCAAGTATAGTTAAAATTTTGTAGGAGCAGGAAAAACAACAAGTAAAATGTTAATTTTTATTTGATATTTTTAAACACCAAGTATATAATATTAGTATTGGCCCTAACTTATACAATCCGTTCGCATTTGCGTTTGTGTACACCTTCTACATATTGACCCTTTGTTCACGTGAAAACACTTGTCTCTAATGATTCAACGTCGTCGTATGACCAATGATGACCATTGGCCGACTTTCTTCCTTCTTCGCTGTCACTACAGTTGTCTGGTCAGTTTCCTTCACTTTCATCACGACCATTCATAATGTTGCTTTCCCTCCGACACTAGGTTTTTTCTTCTCGCGCTTTCATCTTTTTTAGCCTTTGATTCATTGACAATTTTCTCCTTTTTAGCATCTTCTTCATCAGACTTACACGCTTTGGTTTTTTCTTTTTTAGCATCTTCTTAATCGAATTTACTCTCCTTCTCCGGAGATTTTTCGACTGATTTCTTCAATTCAATTTTCCTTTGTTCGTCGACCATGGTGATTTCCACGTTTTTAGAAACTCTTTTTTTTTTTCTTCTTAATTTGCTCTCTTTCTTATGAGATTTTACGACTAAATGTTTTGATTTAAAGTCTCCTTGTTTGACATTTTTCTGATGGGACTAAATTCTGTGACGTTGGGATTTCCTGTGGACAAAACTCAATTGCTTTGATGACTGATTCGGTGGTTTGCATTTCAAACAATATGCTTCTGTTTAGAAATATGTGTAAAGAAGCTAAGGTTTATAGAGTTTGAGGCCACTTTGGAATTGTGTTGTTGGATGTGGAAAACAGTCTCATAGAGTGGTTAAAAGTGGTTAAATTCCTTGATTTATAAGTTAGGGAAAAACTTAATAGATAACTTCGCTAAAATCTTCTTTGAAGATGCCATAAAGTAACAAAACTTTCAGATGTCAAATAGTATTATTTGCTAACTAAATCTCAGTTGCATCATTAAAGATTAAAGATGGTAAGCGTACTATTTGCTAAATGCATCTTAGTAGCGATTATCATAATGCTATGGCGGAACAAATCCAATTTCATAAGAAGATAGGAAAATTTGTGTCTAGAATGAATATGTGACATGTCGGAGGAAATGGAGAATTGTAAGCCCTCTATTATAGCAAAATGTAACTTCCAAAATGCCATCAACCATTAAACATATTACACAGAAAATCAAAACAATGAAAAATATATTTCCTTAAGATATAAATTGAGTCAGCAGAGAAAATGTCCAAGGTATGCATCGACGTAGAAACCACAACTATACTTGCATAATCTCATAGTTCTTAGATTAGTGAAGTTTTAATTCCTTTAGGTACTGTAAAATCTTGACGAAAGAAGAAAACACATTAGGATAGTTGAGCCAACACAGAGGTTAGATTTATGTTAATGATAGTGAAAAAAGGGGTACGACTGGTGAAAAAGCATTGCAGTTTCAAATTATTTTTATACTATAATAACAAAATACAACATTCAGAACAAAAGGAAGAGTCTTACGTTAAGAGCCTTACTATATACATGTACATGTTTAGTGTGTTTGCACACACACATATATTGTATATGTTTACATACATACACAAATAGTATCTGTACAAACACACATATATTGTATTTGTAGACATACATACACAAAATAGTATATGCACATCATATTGTATTTGTATACATACATACAAAAATAATATATTTACACACATATTGTATTTATAGACATACATACACAAATAGTATATGTACACATAGGGATACAATATATCTATATGCACACATACATACATTTATACATACACATACAGTCAAATACTTATCAAATTGTGCCTTAATGATATTTAATCTCTCTTTCTTTTAGTCTCGAATGATATTTAATCTACTAGTATAGTTGAGAAATAGCAACCTAATATTTTTTCATATTAAAACTATAAATTTCGATGTAATACGATTATTACAAGAATTCAAGTCATGTTTCACTCTTAAATAAATATTCCCTAACTAATAAACCATACCATAGATCGGCATATAATAATATATATTATCAAACAAAAAAAAAGGCAAAAAGTTCAAATCTTTATTCTCACCTTGTTAATTACCGAAAGATCTAAATTACTTGAGAGATTTCTATTAAAATGAAAGACAAAAAATTCACTATACATGTGTTTTAAAAAATTATCTTCCTAAAATCATGTAAATATATCTATTATATTGGTCCAAACAATTTTGCTATTAGGTTTTGTCACGTTTCACTCGAAATGCCACTTTATGCAATCAAGTGAAGTGTGCCGCCTAGTCACTCAACGCGTATCTCTCCGCGAGATAGCACGCTGAAGGCCTAATAAGCGACACAACTTCTTAAACCACAAAATTTAAATGTAGAATTGAACTTGAATGAAACAAGAAAACTTCATTGATAAACCAATCCCAAGGGTACATTTGGTTCTTAGTACACAAGTCTTTCGAAAGAAATGAAACATAGACTCAAAATAGCAACTTGACTTTTCTTGCCTAGCTTCTACATGCTGTGCGAGATAACAATGACCACTACAAAAAGGATGGAATTAAGAAGGTGCGATAGACGATCAGTACAACAAGTTCAATACTAGATGTTCTTCTCTACTTGGGGGGGGGGGGGGGGGGGATAAAAACAAAACCTTTGAAAGGTTGGATGAAAACACCCAGGTGAG
>JBBPDI010000029.1:25459653-25472805 GCA_037974545.1 Cucumis variabilis | reverse complement strand
CCATAGTGTTACCAGGATAAGGTATCCAACCTTATCCCTATACTATAGACCCTTTAAGCTGATCTCGAACATTGATCTCTGTTTGTCTCTACATACTTTTCAAGATCCATTAAATAACTTAGGGTGTTAGTTTATTGGATTTGGGTTATTAAGATAAAACTAATAATATAATCAATAACAATTATTACAAGAATAACACTTTATTAATAACGCTCAATAGATTATATTTACAATCTACGAGTTTTAGGACATAAATTCCAACACCATGAATGTGTCAATTGAGGTTTTTGGAGACGAACGACTTCAGCTAACATCACATAATATCTCGAATCATGCAAGTAGGTGCTCGGGAAGGGGTGTGACATTCACAATATTCAGGGGCTATATAATTAGTTGGTTTAAATATATATCTCACCCTAATTTCAATGTCAATTAAAATTATTATTTTCAATTGATAAGTTTTCCATGAATCTCAAGAGTTAATATTTTTTAAATTAAAATGAGTTTTAGAAATAGATTTTAATTTTTGAATTTTGAACTCTTAGTCCAGCTTTCTTCATCCCCTTTACTGAACAATATGCTATCATGGATGTTAAACGGTTAAGATTGTTCAGTGGTAGAGTCATGAAAATAACCATTACCATGAATTCCATTTCATTGAAGTTTGTTCCAATGGTAAGATTAATAGGTTGAAGTATAGAATTAATCTATTTTTTGAAAAGGTAATAACTCATCTTCACTACTTAAAGTTTGAATTGTTTCAAATTTTTTAGTCTTTTTTCCAATCACTCCTAAGCTCTCAATTGATCACTCATTCTTGTATTTGTCATCATCTTCTTGTCTTTCATCTCTTTTCATTATACGAAAAATAAATTGTTGGATTCAGTATTAAGTTTTTTATCTCGACAAAAAATAGCCCAAAGTCTTGTTTTTTTAGATAAAATCACCCAAAATCTCTCTATATATTATTAAATAAACTGCTAGCAATGAAAATAAATTATCTTATTTTGCTGAATTCGAGCTAGTTACTTGATTTTACATTCTTGATTGGTTATTTTTAATAGGTTTTGATCAATTCAAAACTAGAGTTTGAAGTTGATGTGAGATCCATTTTTAATTCTAGTATAGGAAGTAAAATTTTGGCTAAAACTACTATAGAAATTGGCTTTTGAATATATGTGCGGAAAGGATTAAGCGATAAAATCTTTTATTGTTAAAATAAGTTTTGCAATTAAGAAGTTAATTCGCGAGGTATTTTTTAGAAAAGAAGGATTTGCAGTAGAATCTATAAGTCTAACGCTCTTACAAGAAAGTTCGTAAGTTTAAAGACGACTAGGGGTTTGGGTAGTCTTCACGATAAGAACCAAGAGTTTTGCGATAAAGAAGTCTGCGAGGAAGTCTTGAAGTTTAAATTCACGATAAGTGCTCTAAGGAAGTAAAAGTTGGTTAGTTCATGAGGAAGGTTTCTTGTAAACATATATAACTACGCGATAAATATGGTTTTTCACGAAAATTGTTGTGGTTAAAGTTATTTACGGTATGGAGTTAGGCGACAAGTAAGGTCTGGCTAAGAAAATGTCAAATCTGATTTGACAGGGGTTAACATGCTAGATTAAAAAAATGTCTCTTCCCTCTCCACAAGTATAGAAGGAAGAAGAGAATTTTTGTTAAAGTGTAGTGAGTGGTTTTCTTCATAAGTGTTTTGTGGTTCCACTTTACTATTTTGAAATATAATTTCAAATGAGAGTTTCAAAAGGAGATTTCAATGAAAAGTTTGTGTGTTCTAGGATTATAAAAATCATGTTAAATCTTGATTTGATGATTCCTTGAGATGATGCTCACTTTTATGTGCACATAAAGAGTCAAAGTCCCGGACCACATGGTGATAAGAAGCATGCTTATGCATTGAAAGAAGCGTATAAAGCTTAGCAGTCAAGCAACAAGGACAAATATGTATGTTCTCGGATGCTGTTAATACAGTAGTCAAATACGAGGTAATGAGACCAAGCGTAGAAATAATTCGGTATCCTTGGCGAAAGGAATGAATGCTAACTAATATGTGTTTGTGCATAATTGTTATGTTATGAATATGTTAAGTCTAAAAAAAGGCTTGTGCGAGATGAAATTATTTGATGTTATTTATGCGAAATTATGTTTATGACAATGTATTGCGAAAAGGATTTCATAAAACCTCAGTCTTTTAGACATTCTTTCAAAAACTCATCTTCCAAGATCAGGCATTTAGGCCAAGTAAAGAAGGTTGAAGGATTTGCGACGCGATGACTCTAGACGTTTTGGAAATAAAGCCTTGTTTGTTTGGTCAAAGTGTTGTAATTATGTATCAAGCGCCTGTTATTAATAAACGTTTTGGTAGGTATTTATTATACTTGGCATTTATGTTGATCATCGTTGCATTTTAAGTTTTGTTGGTAGTATAAAAGGAGTTGAGAAAAATATTTTGCGATAGGAAAATTTCTACTACTTCGACATTTTTGTTGATAGTACAGTTTGGAGTGTGATAGTTGATGTCGATTTAGAGCTAATTTTGAAAAATATGGAGTCAAATGGCATCAACCGAGGCAGCCAAATAAAGAAAAGAAGCCATTTAACTTCTTCCTTGTAACGTCATCGCACACCACAGTGCCATGTGTGGTGCTATAAAGCAGATAGCTAGGTTATTAATATCGAAAAGGCCTCAGTGTCGCGGAGCTGCCCTAGAGTGTCACAATGCTCCAAAGTTTAGCACACATGTTTGTTTGTCAACGATGCAATGCCGCTTTGTGATACATATATAATGTTTTTCGTCGCCAAGTCTTTGGAGATCTAATTCGAGTCATTTTCCTTCAGTTTTCTCTCTATTTTCTGAGTGTTTTTTTGTTCGTTTATGTCTTTGAACACTCCCTTATCATCCAACATGTGGATGAGAAGCTAAAGTACACTTTTCTAGATTGGGTCGTTAGGATTCTTTCATTATTTCTTTGTTTATGAGCTTTTGAACTATGTTCGATGTAATAAATGATTTGATTCTGTTTTAATTTTAAGTAAAATATTTTGTCGGACGCTTGTGGATGTATGTTTATTTCTTGAATTAATGTACTATATTGTGAAACTAGGTTGTGTATTTCTCTTAAAGCAAATGGTTGAGTTAACTTACAATTCTTTAAGTAGAAGAGTATTGATCTAACGAACTTGGGATTAAATCAATAGTAGCAAGGCACTTGAACCCTAATTGTTCACCGACCTTGTATTAGATCTTAATATGATTGGTATTAATTAAATTTTATGTGTTATCGTTTCAGTTAGTATTAGTTAGTTGCTTAGTACAATTTCGCTAGTGTTTTTAATCAAATTGGTTGGGAGTGAACATTAGATACAGTGATGAAATTACCATGATCTAACAAATTGAAATAGAGAGTTTCGTTTAGAACAAAGATAAGATCTTTTATTCGTTTAATCTTTACAATTTTCTAATAGAAAATGATAGATATGCACAGCGAAATTCAGATCAAAATTACTCTAATTGCATTTAATTCTATTAGAAGTTAAGATGCATAAACCGAATTAAACTAAATTATAGCGTTTTAAGAAACCATATACCTTCGTCACTTCTGTTTTCCTGTAATCTTCTCCCAAACTTGAATTGGACCACCACAAGCGTTGACCAGCTATTCTCCAAACTTAGATCGGGTTGTGGAATCTGATGGATGAAGAATTTAAGAGAGAAGGAGAGATGGAAATTTAGGAGAAAAACCAATTCTTGAGAGAGGTGTTATTTTTTCAATGCTTTTTTAAGTAAAAAAATTCAACAACTATAAAAAAAAATTCAACATTTGAAAAAATAGTTTTTAAATAGACAAGTTACACGCAACTATTTCATGTTCAACTTCACCAAAAACCAAACACCTCATATTCCACTAATGAGTCAGTGGAATTATGCAACAACGCACTATCTCTTAGTGGGCTTGATATCATCACCATGAGCCTCCATATAGCCCCCTAAAAGTTAATGGGATTATCCAAAAAATATTTGGTTTTTCTACTAACTTTAGTCAAAATACAATAGTCATTTACCATTCAAGTCAAAGTCTTTCAAATCAAAAGTCAACATTTTGAGTTTACTATTTTTTTTTTCTTATTGACTAATTTCAACCTCTCTAACATGAATATGAATTCATTTTTTTCAAAATTCAAATCACATTTGAATTTATAGCAGGTCAAATTTTGACTTTTTAAAGTCAAAAGTCAATCCTTCTCCTTTTTTTAACTTTGACCATTTCCATGAATTCCAAGATTTCAAATATGAATTCATATTCATATTTTTTTTATATTTAAATCACATTTAAACATAAATCTCTATGATAAGTGATAGCTATATCGTATATATTTGTTTGTTATTCTCTCTTTTTTCATCATTACAAAAATTTGGTATCTGTGAGCCCTGCAGAAGTTTTGATTGATTTGTTAACAACGTTATCTAAATAATATTGATCTTTGATATTGTTAGATGCCTCATTTAGGTATAATTTAGGTTGAGGATTTTTTTCCTCTTAAAGAGAATTTCATATTAATCACTACTACTTACAGTTATTGTACCTTTTGCAAACACATCCTTCTATGTTAACTATTTTAGTTCCCCTCCATTTTCACATGTTCTCAATTTCATTCAACAAAGAGTAATATTATATCCATCTTTTGTGTAATAGGATTTGTTTAGAGGCTAAGTGAAAAGATTCACGTTTTCTACAATTACACAATGGATAAATCATGGATGATGTTAAACAAGATGTCTATAGAATATGATTTATGGAGTCAAAAGGTTTATTGAATTTGGTTTGTGTCATGCCAAATGTTCTAATTCAATTTGATGTCCAAGTTTGAAATGCAGGAATTGTTTACTTAAGGATGTCTCAATAGTTCAATATCATTTGTACACCAATGGAATTTATCAAAATTACAAGGTATGATTCTGGCATGGTGAAGATTTGAACTCAGAGAATGTTACCACTAGAACGAAAAATATAACAGATGAAAACTATGCATGACAATCATTCAGTTCATAGATACGAGATCAGGTTAATAAACTATCAAATTTCTTGTTGTTTTCTTCTTATTGTTTACCAGTCACAACGATTGATTGTTGTTTATAACAAGTGATGAGTGAATTACATGGAGGAAAGGTCATCTCAAACACTATACGATGGCTTTCACATGACCCTCACCCTAGTTTAATGACATATGTGGGGTATATGATTAATGGATCTTGTTACCACACAAAGTCACGTGATATGACAACAGAACTGTTAAAAACAATGGGATTATGTTAGTGGCAACAAAAATACAAGTGTCTAGTGTGAATGACAAAAATCCAGTCATTGGGAACATGTCTTTCTATGGGACCATTCAGGAGATTTGGGGAGTCAGTTACAATGTGTTTAAGGTTGTTCTTTTTAAATGCAATTGGGCTAAAAATAAGAATGGTGTTCGAAGAGACAATCTTAGTTTCACGTTGGTTGACCTTAGCCAAATCAGACATTCTTCAGATTCTTTCACTATTGTCATACATGGGAGACAAGTTTTTTATGTCTCAAATCCTGTTGATGCAAGATGGTCGATTGTTGTAATGCCACCACAGAAGGACTTTCCTTACAAATGTGCTAATGATGACCTTAGAGATATGCTGCTGCACTATTCCCCAGACTCAAAATTGACAACAATAGGTGACATTGATGAAATTGAGGAAGTATACACTAGACCTGACTGTGGATGCACATAGGTTACCATTTGACTTTTATAAATATGTAAGCTTAGGGACTAAAATTGTTTCTTTGGTTTCGTTTAATGTTTACTATTTGTAGTTCATGTTCATGTTTTTTGTTTCTTTGAAGGACAATGTCATTTTCAGATGCAACTCCTTCATAAACTAATGTTATCAAGTATTCATTTCATGTTCTATTTTTTCTACAACTTTAGACACTATTATGACTTAAATATCCTATATTGAAAGTACTTTGTGTTCTATTATAGTAATTTTTTTCTAAGTGTGCAAGAATTATTTCTTGTTTTATCTCAGAAACCAACATTTGAAGCATTGTTTTTTACTATCAATTTCATGTTTCAATTCTAAAACCAGTATCGAATTTATCCTTTTTTTCTTACACTTAGTCAGTATTGTTACTAAACATGTCTTGTTTTATTTTTGAAACCAGAATTGTAGATATGGTTGATTTACGTGATGTTGATAAGATATGATCGTACTGCATCATCTGATAAAGAAGGGAACAGTTGTAAACAAAAGAGAAAATGTGATCCTATGGGAATGAAGGAACTAACTTGTGTTAGCAGTAAGGGTTGAAGAAGGGTGATTGAGTATAATGAATTGGGTCAACTAATAGATAAAAATGCAACAAAGTTGAAGATTTTTATAGCAACTGTACGGTTTCATGTTCCTATTACATACTCCAATTGGCCTACGTTGTCGAAAGAGAGAAAGGAAAACAATTATGAACTGATTAAGATAACAATCCAAATCGACATTTCAAGTTTTCTAAAATTTTCATTTCGATTAATAAAAAGATGTGATGTGAATATGTAGAACGAAAATGTAGTTGACCTGAGATCAAAGAAGAGTCTCATTCAGAATGTTGGCATATGCTTTCGTCAATTGAAGTCTAGATTGGCAACAACATATATATTGCCATTTAAGGACAGTCTAGAAAAATTAAAATTTCCACCAAATGATTACTCGTTCATTAAACTAGAACACTAAAATGAATTTGTTGTTTCTCGATTAAAAGAAAATTTTGAATTAAGTATGACGATTGAGATCCTTTTTAAAACTTTATTTATTTATGTTTAGTTGGATATGCTAATTGATTTGAGATGATGTAACTTTTGTAAAGAAAAAAAGTCAACAAGGACAGGAGAAACGAAAAAAAAACAAGTACAATCACTGAACATCTCGAAAGGAGTTGGTAAGTCACGATTTATTATATTTTATTATACGAGTTTATACATTTTTTCTTTTAATAAATTTGTCACGTATGAACTTTAAATAGAAAGTGTCTTCATGGAATCCAATTAATCGAATCATAGTATGGAAACAAGCTTGTACAAACTGTAAGGGACATATTACTAACAAAGAGACAAAGGAAGTTGCCAATCTTATAGTAAGTAATTTCATGTAATACATTTAATGTTTCATGATTAAAAAACTAATAAGTAATATTTTTTTCATTTTTTATGATGAACACTTAACAACTCCAAAGGAAAATCATTTACCAGGTGGTGAGGATATATTAACACAAGCTTTAGGTGGTAAAGATCGACATGGAATAATTCGTGGAGTGGGGAAAGTATGTGACAAAGAAAAAGTACTTCCATATCCCAAGACAAATAAAAAGGAATGAGAAGGACAAGGACAAGGCACTTTCTAGAACGTGATCAAACGGCCCAAAGAATTAAAGAGTTAGTGGCTGAACTATTAAAACACAAAAGAGTGATGGTTACAGTAGGAGAATTAAAGAAGAACGAGATATGGGTTCAAAAGAAACGTCATCGATTGAAGAGACTAAAAAGAATGAATTTGAAGATGTATCCACTAATTCAGAATAAATAAAAAAGTCGTAAAGGATGTGGCTGAAGTGAATGAAGAAAAGAAGGTTTATTTTTATGAACCCTTAATTCCTAATGTTACATGTTCAATTTGTACACTATTCTTACCATTAACTTTCTTTTCTAAAGGTGAACATATGCAAGGAAGATAAGCAACTAGCAGGTGTGAGGTTAAAGAAATAAAGGTTAATCTTGACCACAGTTCATGAATCAAGGGTTTAACATGATTTGGTAATTAATCTACGTATATGTACACATATTTACACAACGATTTTTAAATAGGTTGACCCCTTGTTTTTTGGCATTCACGAATTGAAAGATAATGTCATTAGAATCGAGATTATACTTGATTTAAAATTAGATGGTGACAATATTAAGGTGTCAGTAGATGTCTTCGTGGATGGTGATTGTGAACTCCCATACCAACAAAGAAAGGGATCAACAACTTGTTGCAGGAAATAGGTTCACACACATTATGGCTACACCATCTTGTAATAATTGACAATGAGAAGGAAATGCATTTTCTTGTGAACGATATCCATGTCATGCTTTATACTAACACTAGTGTTAATATTTATGTTAGAAGGAGTCTGGAAAATTGACTAAAGTTATGGTCACAATCTCAATGACACCAATAAAGTGCTCCAGTAATCCTACGAAATTTACTATGACAATTTGACCACATGGGATCACCAATTCGATTCACTGGGCAATTGAGGTATTTGGTTTGCAAAGAAAATGTTGCATACTCATTGAAGTGTTATGGGATTTGTCACACCCCATCCTGAGTACGTTCTTGCTCAGTACGTGAGACGCAGCGTGACTTGAGTATCTATGAGGCGTGAAACGCCAAAGACACTAAGTCTTAAGGTTCTTAAGCTTTGCTTTTAATTGTCTAATAACTTTCTTTTGTCTTTGCTTATGAGATGCAAATAAACTTTACAAAATATAAACAAATTTACAGAAAAAAAGTAATCAAACAAACTTTTATTAATCTTTAGTCATGCTAAAACAACTCATTATAGATTACACACTTTCAAAACTTAAAACTTAAGCTAAAACGTATGACAACTCTTCTTGCCTAGCAAACCCTTCAACTTTTCTTACTTGGCCTTATCGTTTGATTCCTAAAAGATAAAACTTAAAACATAAGTCAACAGACTTAGTGAGGTTTTAAGAAATACCTTTACATGATATACCTTTTCTAAACATCATTTTTCTTAACAATCACACCAGTTCAACATTTCACAAACACGTACACACTAGTCAACAGTCATCCCTCTCGCCAAGGGTCCCAAATTATTCTCTACATTGTCTCATTACTTTGCATTTAGACTACTATAACAATAGCATCTGAAAATATACAAATTTGTCCTTGTTGCTCAAGTCAAAGCGTAATGAAGATCGTTTATACATTGTCTTGCCTCAACTCAGCATGCACATATTTTATTCACCACCTTTACTCCTTATGTGCACATAATAGTCAACTCATTGTTAGGAAGTAGACTAATGGTTTGAACACCCTTTCACAATCATTGATACACTTGAAACATGCTTGGAAACATAATAAAACATGCTTAAACATAGTATAAGCTTTACTTAGAAATCTCTTTAAAAACATATATGTTAAAATCATCATTTCAAACCATCAAAAAATTTATAAAAAAAATGGAGATCATTTTATTGGGATTTATGCCCTAAAACTCATAGATTGCAAACATATTTCATTGACCGTTATTAATAAAGTGTTATTATTATAATAATTATTATTGATTATATTATTAGTTTTGACTTAATAACTCAAATCCAATAAACTAACATCCTAAGCTGTTTAATGAGTCTTGAATGGCATGTAGATACATACAAGGATCAATGTTTAAGATCATCTTAAAGGGTGTATAGTATAGAGATAAGGTTGAGTACCTTATCCTCGTAACACTATGAATACGGCTCACTTTGCATTTGATACAAACACAATGATCCAACGTGTTCGTGTAGTTGACATGCAAGTGAGGACATCCTATACAATGATTTTGCATAAGACTGAACCGCAAAATAGTAACCACTAGATGTAACTCCGTTAATTAGTTAGATTTCTATTTCACTACGATGACCTAAGTAACTTAGTCTTAATTCTGAGTGTATTATGAACTCCTGCTTGTGAAGAATTTTTCTTTGATTTCTACGGGTAAGAGTTGCCAGATACCGACTCAATAAGCTTATCATTTTGGCGATAAGACCGAGTGGAGAGCTGGAAATATAATTACACAAGATGAAATTCACTTCATCCCTACTTTAGGGTAAGTAGATGAGTGTTTCCTTAAATGGTGTCTACAGGTCTTGAACAAAGGGCTCGACCCTCTCGTCTACCCTCTCTATGGAACGAGAGGGGTTTCTTTTTATCGGTAAGACCATAAACAGGTTATTCATTAGAGAAGCACTGGTATTAAGAATTAGAGGTAACCTAGAGGTAAAACGATAAATTGAACCAGTTGGTGTTATGAACACTCATGAAGGACTAACTTACTGTTATTGGTCTATATCCATGGACATAGAAATATATCTACAGTGAGAAGAGTTCAGTTGTGAGTCTTTAGTGGAGTGTACACACAGTTAATGAATATTGATTAATGTGGTTAATGAGTTTAGCCAATTAATCTCAGATCCTTGTAGCTTCTAATCTGTAGGTCCATTAGGTCTCCTTCCTAGCTCGTAAAGGATAATGAGATTTATTCATATTGGTTGTATTTTGAAATGTTCAAATTTACTTTAGGAATTACTTTAATGTATAGTGATACATTATAATATAAAGTTTATCGAACTTTATTATTTTAAATTTAATTTTGGATATGATTCAAAATTAATTTATGAGAGATAAAATATTTTAATAAGCTTAAATATTAATTTAATGTCAATTAGATTCATATTAAAATTATTTGTTATGAGAGAAACTTATATTTAAATATGATTCAAATTTAATTTAAGTTAAATATAAGATATGTAATTTAGCTATTAATTAGTTGGAGAATTAATTAATTATTTAGTTTTATTTAATTAAATCTATAAGATATTACAGAGATATTAATTCAAATCTTATTTGAATGAAATATTAATTAAATATAATTTAATTAATTATATTAATATAAATCTATAAGATATTTGAGAGATATTCATTCCAATCTAAAAATTAATTAAATATAATTTAATTAATTATTAACTAATTGATTAATTATTAATTAATTAGTAGATTTGATAATAGAATCTCATGATTCTTTTTTACTCCTTTTCCTATTCTAGGAAGGAAAGAGAGTTATAAATATCTAGAAAAAACAGTTTTCTGTAACGAATTCATCAAGAAAAAAAAGTCAAGGCTTTTGCTCTAAAAAAAAAAAAAAAAAGAGTTTCTCTCAACTACCTCTAAACTTTTTCTCATCCCAATTGGTTCCCACAAACCAATCTCATACCAGAGGATAGGAAGGTCTCTGACGGGTGGTGTCCCAATTCAGTGTTTTGTAGATTCAGAGACATCAAGAAAAGTAAATTCTCTGTATCTTTTATTTAGAATTTTGATTCTAAATTTTTGTCAATCTACTGGTATTTTAAGATTCCCAAATTAATTTGAGGAATGGTCCTGTAAAATTTTTCGTTGCCATAAAGCTTTTATCCCTTCACATTTAAATACTTTGAAGAAAACACTAACAACTCTTTAAGAACTAAACGTGAAATGCTCTTCTTCTTCTTCTTTTCGCGTAAACACTTTGATAACACTTCAATCCTTTAGCTTTCTTTTCATGTTTGCAAAGTAACCATAATTAATAGTCTAGCCTCAACCTTTATTTATACTACTCTTTAAACAAGCTTAGTCATCCTTAAAATCTTGTTAGCTCGCCAGCTCCTACTCTTAGTGGTGCATGTGTAAGCTTAAGGTTTAACTTAATCATGCTTAACATAATCTCTACACATGGACCATTAAGCATACTTGGGAAATTTATGGGATCTTTGCTTACTTCTTATCACCTAGACTTCCTTTTGTAAAGAGCCTAAATCGCATAATAACACTCAGTCTTCAAAAGTCTTACCGCTTAACCTCTTTTCCGAACTACCTTAATTACCAGCATCTTATCGCATAAACTTCTCAAAATTCCTTTTTTCTTTAAACACTTAGTTAAAATTACTCTTTAACTTAAGTACGGGTCTTCTAGGATTTATGTGCTATGCGCTCAATATCTACTGCTTGTCTCGATCCATAGATGATGTAAGATATGTTTTTACAAAAATATTAATTTTTTAGTAATTACATTTGAATTTTCATGATTTTCATTTTATTCTCATTGTAATTGTAGGCAGCTATACAAATTTATTAATAAAGGCAAAACTTTGAGTCTCTATAAATTCTTGGATATTGGATCCATCTCATTTTCAAGTTATAAAGAATCACGTGCACAACTGTTGAATGCTAGACTACTTGGAGCAGATTATAGTTAATTAACTTCCTATACTGTTTCTTTTACAATTCTAGATATGTGGATGACCTAAAATAGAGGATTCAAATTTTGATTGCACTAATCTAACATGCAGTCCTACTTTTTCACACACATATATATAACAATCACTAGAGTTTGGTGGTCATAAATCACATGAAGGGTGTCTTTTGGACCGACCTTTTGAAAAATCACATCGACCAAGATATAGCTAAAGTAGTTGAAATGTATGTGATGCTTACTTATTTCGTTAATTTATTTTTTGTGTATGTCACTACTTTATGTAGGCAACATTCCAATATTCTTTTGCAGGTCGTTCAACATCTCCAAGAAGAAAAAACCCAGTTGGAAGGTTGTGAATGTGTGTGAATATTGATGTTAGGATAGTGGTAAATTATTTATTATTTTTAACATACATATGATTTTTGTACTTGTATGCACAGTGTCCTAAGAAACTAGAAGCAGTTGAATGCAATTATTTTGTCATACGGTTTATATGTGATATAATTTTTTCAAAGAGTACTTTGATCGTAGACGTAGTTAAGCATAACAATTTTAAAACTATCATTGTGTAATTTATTAAGAATAACACTCATTTAGAACCATTTTAGTGTCTATATATGAATGGTTCACCTTGTAGTTACACACAAGATGACATTGACTGTATAAGGTCAAAAATGGGCTGAGTTTATAGGCTTGCACGTATATATTGCTTAGCATTAGATACTTTTTTTTAAACTATTTTGTTACCTATTTCGGTGTAATTTATGTTTTGAAGACAAACAACATATATATATTGATCAATTCACGCATTTTTGGAGGAACTAAAAGAACATGGTGGTGTGTTCCTAGTTCTCATCTAAAATTTATATATTTTTACTAAAGTGGTATATTGAAGATTTATGTGTGTATTTATATTTTATGTTGGAAAGACCTAATCATTATTGAAGTACAAGTCTGGCTTGCAAGAACCTTTTTTTTTTTTTTTGGAGGAACTAAAAGAACATGGTGGTGTGTTCCTAGTTCTCATCTAAAATTTATATATTTTTACTAAAGTGGT
>JBBPDI010000029.1:25448990-25459553 GCA_037974545.1 Cucumis variabilis | reverse complement strand
AAAATAAGCTCCACCATAAATTTTGTTTGTGGTACCTTATAACACTCCATAGATTCTTCCCCCCATCATTTATTATAATTCTATCCATTCAAATTTTTTCCTTTTTTCCTTTTTTTTCGTCGGACCTACATATATATATAATTAATAATGCTTAAATTCTACTACTTGGATTACAAATGTGTCCTTCTTGCTCATAATTAATTCCTAGCTTAAAGCAATGATGTCGATCCTAAAGTTAGCCAATGGAAAGAAGAGGTAGAGCAAAAGGAAGAGGGAAGAAAGAAAGAGGAGTTTTTGTTTAATCGTCATTTTTATTAGTTTAAAGATCAATTGCACATACAACTCTATAAACTACGGAGTTTGTTATAAGTACATCTCATCAATTTTAATTACCTAAATTTTTTGGTTTATTAGGGTCACACGACTGTATTTTTAATTTGATCAATTGGCACATCCTAATTTGTTAATTGTTACAATTAACATCTTTCGTTTAATAAAATTTTAGTAACTTCTTGTCCATGAGTTATGTAAATATTTTATTGAAGTAACCTCCGATGAATTTTACAATACACAAGAAAAATTGACTGAAAGAAAAGAGTTGAACGTGAATGTAAAAGTTTAGGGTGCAGCTACAACAAACTATACATAGTTCAACGAGTTTGATGGGTAAAATTAATTATAACAAACCTTAGTTCAAAACTATTTTATGCCATCTTTTTCAATTTTAATTTATTTTATTATTTTTAAAAATTTTTCTTCTAATAATAATAACAACCATAATTTCCATATAAGAAACACACCATGAAAATAATTTTTCAAAACTTTTAACTCAAAATCTCGTAGCTACGAAATATATGTGTAATAAAATATTAATAGAGATTAATTTGGTTATTTTTCATAAATATAACAAATAGTCAATATTTACCGTCTAAGTAACAAAATAAAAAAGTCCATTATTTCTCGTTTCATTTTATTGTCTTTATTCTCTTCCTCTTCGGCGGTTTTTTTTTCTTTCTATGATTTTTTTCCCTCTTTTTTCTTCTCTTCTTTTGCTATTTTCTTTCTTTCTTCTACCTTTTTTTTTTATCAAAGTGTTATTTGGTTAAAGATTATGTATCAAATATAAAATATCTATTTTTGAAATTTTCTTTTCAAACTATTGGTTGTTCAAGATCGTTTACCAAATATAAAGGATCTTGAAAAAAAATACGTTGTATAGATTTGGCGTATACAAAAAAATAGTCAAAACTAAACGATCGTTTACCAAATAATCTTTCAAAAATTGTTTAAATTTGGTGTTTGGCGTTTAAATTTGGGTGATTAAATCTAAATGATCGTGTATCAAAATCATGTACCAAGTCTAAACGATTGTGTACAAAAAAAGCTTGAAAAGAAAATAGTTGATATTTGGCTACCTAAATATAAACGATTGTATACCAAATATAAATGATCGTGTACCAAAAGATACTGAAAAAACTCATTTAGATTTGGCCACCCAAATTTAAACAATTAAATCTAAACGATAAAAAAAAATCGTTTAGATTTAGCTACCCAAATTTAAACGATTAAATCTTTTTTTTTAATTATTACTTTCTATTCATCAATAATACAATATTAAAAGTTAACTGTTATTATAATTAAATTAAAATAAGTGACTTTATCAAAATTAAATTAGTTATTGAGTTCAACTTTAATGAGTTGAATTGAAAGTTTGTAATTTAGGGTTTTTAAAATTTATAGAAACTTGCCAACATGAATTTAGCTTAACTGGCACATGTATGTACCTGTGGACAAAAGAAATTAAAAATTTGTAGAAGCTCTTTATAAATATTCTTAGTACAGGAAGCATCGAGGAGATGAACCACATATTTTATATTTTTTATTGTAGTTTGTAAGCTTTTTTCGTTTTTTAAATCGTTTTATAGAGTGTAAATATTTTAGCATTTTTTTATATTGTTTAAAAGATCCGCCTAAATTTAAGGTATATTAAAACTACTATAATTAAATTTGAAGTATTTTAAAATATAAAAATTAAAATTAAACCAGGTGGATCATAAGTATAGTAATTTAAATAAATAAATAAGTTTGTAAATGTGAATTAGTCCCTTGTAATAAATGTAATTAATTATAAAAGTACATTTTTCCAAAATTTTGCACTCTTTAAAATGTTATATTCTTGTTATGGTATGTAATGAATATTATCAATCCTTATGATAGGTTTGCAAAATCATATGACAATATAAATTTTTGGAGGGTGATGTATATGAATTTATGTTTATATATTAAACTTTGTGGCTGAATTTGTTTGGTTCTTCTTTTGGACTTTACTTAAAAGACATAGTATACCAACCAATTAGAAGATGTTGGCCTTATGGGTTTGTATATACTTTGAATATTCTCCATTTTTTTTCTTTTTTGTGATATGAGATCTATGTTCAAATTTTCAACAAATGAAGGGAACATGTCTTCAAAGTGTTTAAAATGATAGGAATCTTTTTATTATTATTCACTTGCAAAACAATTTTTTTACACTTAAGCTATTATGTGTGTCTGCTCAAATCTTTTACCTTTTAACTTGAATAAGTGTTTGTTTCTTTTTAACTCTTGAGTAGATTTAAATTTCTTCTAGAAAATTATAACTATGTGAAACTAAAGTGGAGTTTTTTAAAATAATAAAATAAATTAAAATACTTACAAATTATAATAAAATTTTGGATTCTATCAATGATAATCTTCTATCATTATAACATATCAATAACTATCAGTGATAGAATTTGCTATAAATTATAAATATTTTGTAAAATTTACAATGTTTGAAAATTCTCCAAACTAAAATTTATGTTTACTTCGTTTTTATAGTACTTGGAATTGGAGAATTTGAACCTCTTTCCTTTAAGACAAAAGGTCATGTCAATTACTGTCTGAGTTAAGCTCGTTTTAGTATTTCTATGTCATTTAATAAATATAAAAATATGATATATGTGTAATAGATGGTAAGCTTACGTTAGATATTAATTTTGTCTTCACCCATAAGCTTAAGCTTTAAAATCAATGATGAGTTAAGATGGTATTAGAGAAACTAGTTTAGGGAAGACATGTGTTTAAACTTTTACATTTTTATTTCCTCTTCATTTAAAATTGATTTTCACTTGTTTGGTCTTCTTCGTGTGTGGAGTACACAAGTGAGAGGGAGTGTTGAATGATATAATATTAAATTTGCCTTCACCCACTAGCTAGCTTAAGCTTTTCGTTCAATTGACGATCTAAGATGTAAAATAAGTAATCCAAGTAGGAGTTATTTAGTTCTGTGTTGAAACCTCTATATTGTTGTTTCCTCTCCAAATAATATTCACTTCTACTTGTTAGACATTTCACACATTTCAAGCCCACAAGCTAAGTGAAAGGGAGCGTTAGATATTATATTGACTTTTATTTTCACCCATCAACTTAAGATTTTGGGTCAATTGGTGAATTAAGAGTTTTAAAGAAAAAAAAATAACTAGAGTTGAATTTATATTGAAATTTATGAGTTTTGAAAGATTTGTTCCATTGTCGATCTTGAACGGGGCATACCTTTGTACACGATTGAATTGTTTTTCTATCGGAGTTGTTAGAGTTTGAGATTTGAGAATTCTTTTGGTTTTTTCATATTTTCAAAGAGTGTGTACCTAATTAACACAAATTGCCTAAGAGGATTGGTACTAGTGGATTGGCCACGTGAGTCATGGAAAAAGGAATCTTCTTGAAGGAAACTCTCAACTATTGACTTAAGCTAAACTTGAGAGTGAGAGCAACTTTTATGGATGGTGTTACCAAGATATATAGGTCGAAACTAAAAGTCTAAAAAAATAGAATGCACATGGAATGAGGTTGGTTAGACGGCACATGAGAGAGCCTAGAATGAGTTTAGAAGGCTCATAAGAAAACTTAGATAGAGCTTAGAGAACTTATAAGGAAACATAGGATATGCTGACTTGTAAAAGAGCTAGGAGTGGGCTAAAGAATCTCGTAAGAAAGTTTAGTGTGGAAACTTAAAGAACTTATATATAAGAAGCCTGGAGTGAACTCAAATGACCTATAGAGGAGCCTAGAGAGAGTTTAGATCAACTTTTAGGAAGCTCAAAGGGTCATAAAGGAGCCTATAGTGAGTTCAAAGGACTCATAAGGATACTTTGAAACTTGAAATAAAAACTCTCCCTACCACTCTTTAATGTGAATTATAGTTTAAATACAATTTTAATTTTAGGAAGAACATGGGTTAAGATAATTCCGAAGCATAAAAATGATTAAAATAAATAGACAATAATATAATGTTGAATAAAATAATATATTCCTTTAGAGGAGTCCCAATGTCCCATTCAACATTCTTATTATATGTTACGTTTATGGCTTTGTCTTATAGATAAAGATCCAAATTAATTTAAAAATAGATTCCTTTGGTGAAAAAATAACAATATATTTAAAATAGTTTTGTAAGTTTTAAATGAAATAATTAACATAAAACAAAGTAAGGCGATATTTCAAATCCGAGATGTAGGTTGTAATGTCAATTTCTAACTATATATATGAGGCGATATTTCATATTTTTGTAAGAAAGAAAAATTAATGAAAATCCCTGAATTTAATTTTTTCGTCTTTTTTCCAAATGTATTTAATATAATATATGAGTGATTTAAGAAAGAAAATGTTTTTAAAAAAACACATTTTTATTTAACTTTTTTTATAATAAATGTTTAAAATATAATTTTTGGAGTAGTTGTTAAGCAATTCATTATTTTCTTAAAAAATTAAACATAGAAGTGTATACCAAATCCCCTTTAATTATTAGATATTGATTTTTAAGAAATTTAATCTCTTAATCTCTAAATTTTAAGTTTAGTTTCATTTCGCTTAACATTTTAAAATATTTCACTTTTATTTCTGTACTTTTGCTTTAATTTTTATTTTATTCCTAGATTTTAAAATGTTACAAATTTTACATTTTTACTTTCACTTTAGTTTTCAATTAGTCTCAAAAGTTAATATGTGAGACTTGTTTTTAATTCTAGTATAGGAAGTAAAATTTCGGCTAAAATTACTATAAAAGTTGGCCTTTGAATATATGTGCGGAAAGGATTAAGTGATAAAATTAAATCTATTATTGTTCGAATAAGTTTTGTGATTAATTAGTTAATTCGCGAAAAGAAGGGTTTGCAGTAGAATCTATAAGTTTAAATTCTCTCTCAAAAAAGTGTAAATTTTAAAACGACTAGGGGCCGGTTTGGGTAGTTTTCGTGATAAGAACCAAGAGTTTCACAATAAAGAAGTCTGCGAGAAAGCCTTGAAGTTTAAATTTGTGGTAAGTGTTCTAAGCGAGTAAAAATTGGTTAGTTTACGAGGAAGGTTCCTTGTAAAAAAATCACTACGTGATAAGGTTATTCGTGAAAAGTGTTGTAGTTAAAGTTATTTTGCGATAAGAAAATTTCAAAGTGGTAACAAACTGACGTCGTATTTTTACTACTTCGACATTTTCGTTGATAGTACGGTATAGGGTGTGACATAATATCTTACACTTTTACCATTTAGTTTTCTCTAATGCTCTTGTTTGTTCATTGGAGTTAATTAACTTTAAGATCAAATATTTTTAAATAATTAGATTTTTTTATTTATTTTAATAACCGTAAAAAAAATAAGTGAAAACTAATTTAATTACAATTAATTTAATTCTTTTTAACTTAGTTAATAGATTTGAGCACAAACTATTAAAAATGAGTGTTTGGAATCAAATTTAAAAATATAACTCATACTCAACTTTAACGATAAAATGTAATTTTGAAAGATGAGAGACCAAATAAAAATTACATAAGTATGTATTTTTCTTCATGATTTTCCCTATTATTTCTTTAGTGTATTTTTAATGAATAATGTGAATTAGTTAGAATATATAAGCTATATTATTCAAAATTAAAATAAAGATCTAAGCTCATACATATCTACATCCTGGTCTCGTATCAAATTTTTTGATAAACAAAAATGTATAAGACAAAATATTTACACTTTTCATAAAAAAAATTAAGTACTGGAAATTTTGTCTTTTAATAGTTTTGTTTTACAAAGGTAAATATTTTTTTATTTTTTTTGTTTTTAGAAAAAATAACCTAATTTTAATAGTTAAAATAAAAAAAATATTAACATTTTCATATTGATTTGAAAATTAGAGTTGAATTGTTTCACGTTTTCAATGATTTTGGGACATAAATTCTGTAAAAAGTTTGAAAAAAAAAATCTAAAACTATTGAAAATATGAGCAATAATAATTCTACCAAATAGAAATCCAATGAATTTGGAAAATAACACATGATTCTTTTTAATGAAATCAAATTATGTCAAGATGTACAAATTTAATTAGGTTAACTTTCTTAAATAGAACAAATGGAAAATGAAAAATATTTACGGCATGTGTTACAAATCAAAAAAGTTTATGAAATTTATCATTTTTTAAAAAAAATTCAAGTTTGCTCTTTTTTATCATCTTCTTTCTTTTCTTCTCTCCTGCAATCTTTTCTCTTTTCCTTTTTTACGATATTTTTTTCTTTTCATCATCTTTTTCTTCTTGTACAATTTTAAAAAAATATTTTCATTTGTCCTTCCTTTTCATTTTCTTTTTTCTACAATTTTTCTTTTACTTTTCATCGCCTCTTTCTCTTCTTTTGTAATTTTTTTCCATTGTCTTTTTCTTTCTTTGGTAATTTTTTTTATATTTTTTTAAACTGTTATTTGATTAAAAAACGTGCTATAGTTTTTTCAAACTGTTATTTGATTTTTGAAGGTCGTATACCAAATATAAAAAACGTGTAAAAAAATCGTTAGGATATTGGATTGACAAATATAAACAATGGTGTTCCAAATAAAAATGATCGTGAATTGAATCTAAACGATCATGTACAAAAAAATCTTTTAAAAAAATCGTTAAGATTTTGCTACCCTAATTTAAACGATCAAATATCGTGTATCAAATCTAAACCATGGCGTATCAAAAAATCTTGAAAAAAATCGTTTAGATTTGACTACCCAAATTTAAACGATTAAATTAAAAGATCGTGGACAAAAAAAAATCATTTAGATTTGATTATCCAAATCGAAATGATCAAATCTAAACAATCGTATAAGGAAGAATAGCCAAATCTAAACTATCGTTTTCCAAATATATTATGCGTGTTGGATGTCAATTGTTCTATACCGTGTAAATATTTTATCGTTTTGTTAGATTTTTTAAACGATCTCTTGTTTTTATTGGTAATTATTGACCTTTGTTCTAAAGAAAGAAATATGACCAAACAAATTAAATTATAAATATTTATGCACTAAACAAGGTTTTATATATTGAGATTTAAATGGTTAAAATATATTTAACAAATGTAACTTTGTAAAGACTTATTTGTGACATAGTAATAAAATTTTTAATTAATAATTATGGAGTGGAGGCCAAACTTTATCTATGATAATAAATAATAAATGAAATAAGTTGTAAGGTTTCATACATTAAATTATTTTGGATTATGGATATACAATAATGCCATTATTAAACATTATTTAACAAATCTGAAATTTAAATATGAAAAGAATACATGTTTATGTTTGGCTATGTAGAATAGTGTTCGGAATTAATTGTGTTAAATTTCTTTTGTAAATATTAAAATTCAATCATGTTTAAAAGTTTGGACTATGAATTAATTTTCTAATCACTTTTTATTTCTCTTTTATTAAACAAATAAAAGTAACATATAAATCTCACTCAACAATTTTCATTTTATTAATTAAGAACATAAATTTACTGTGAATAGTATACTTTGAATAAGTAAGTTTAGAAGGTAACTGTAATTATAATGATCCAACTTTTTATACTAAGCTGAGGTCATTAATTTTAAAAATAAATAACAGTTTTGATAATTTCTTGAAAAGAGGAAAACTAAATTTTCATTTTAAAAAATACCATGAAAATATGTTAAGCAGCTAGTTATAGCATTTTAAAGATAATATAAATAAATAAATAAAAATGTTTAAGCTCAAAACATTGAAAATGAATAATGAAAAGCAGAAGCAAAACTATGTCCCATATGACATGTCACAAATCCTTCCTGTTGCTCACCAGCTTTCCTCTATCTTTACCTTTGCCTGAAAAAAATTAAACGTAGAAAATGATGAGTATAAATGGCGAATGGAATGAGAGCAAGGAAACTAACTTTCGTGGGAGCCAAAGCCTTTTGAGAAAGTCTTTGTGGCCTTAGCGCATCTGTGCACCTCCCGTCCCGTGAATGAATTACGGTTGCTTCTAAAAGCTCTCTTTTCTGAAATGCTAGGTGTCAACTCATCTGGAGCTTGATTTTTCCCATCTTTGAATATCTACCAACAAAGAACTTTATTTGCACTCCGTCCTAGGGACACCTAAGATGGCTCTTTCTTTCGAATCTTGAAGGAAACTTCAGCATTACTAGTAAGCCTCATAATATAGAAGATGAAAGTCACGGCATAATAATAGAAATCGATCTTAATAGAATATGATCTTCCTTTCTCTCATCATTTGAGCCTTCCTCTTCTGAAACCTCTTATATCTTTTTCTACTTTCAGTTTATAGTTCTGCTCTTATTGATCTGAAACTGACTGAACTTTCTTCTTGTTGGCATCAAAATAGATCAATGAATGAGTCCACTAAATGTTAGGGTAGGCTTTCCTTCCTTAAGCTTAATGGGGCTAGGGTTAGTCCCACGAACCAAAGAATTGTTCTAGCTTCACTCATGCAACCAATTCAACCTCAACATGGATTCTGATCCCAACTCAGATTTTTTGGTCTATTTGCATCAGGCTTAGCCCATACTAGTAAGAAGGCCTTTCCAAAAGGGGCTGAATCTGTCTAAGATCCTATGTGTCGGCTTAGTAGTGCGTAAACAGAAGACGTCGCCTAAGCTACACTCAATATTCAACCAACCTATGATCGATCCATTTATTCTTTCAACTTACTAGAAATCAACCATGTCTTAGGTTCTCGTTGCGGGAGATCTTGGAACGTGCCCTGTGAATGCGCATACAAATAGGGTCTAAATCTTATGTCGCCCACTAAAAAGTGAAGTAAAGGCGGAGAGTGGATTCTATATTCTATCAGTGGGGTAGGCTGGACTGGGGTTCTGGAAAAATCTCTACTCAACGAGAAAAGATAAATAAAGAAGACTTGGTTCAAATGGGGACTCCGTCTCCTGCTTTTTTTTCTTTGATAAAAAAGGCTTTGACCTACTCAAAGAGCAGAGATGGACGCTTTATACAGAGGTAGTGAGGTCATGTATACTCATGGGATGGCTTTTTGGAGTAATGATCAGCATCCAAGGACGGACGATCTAAGTCGTTGTTCAGTAAACTATTCTACTTCTCGCATGCAGTATCCGAGTCTTGCCCCTTTAAGTCAGATCTCGGAGGTATTTGTGTGTCCTCTCGGTCGCCTTGACCAATCACAGATCAGCCCGACTAAGGGTCGCTTTGATCCCTTACACATCAGCTCAAAAGTACCCCTTTCCATTATGATGATAGGGGTGGACGGTAGGGCGCTAAAAGGGGCATAATCGCTGGAACGGCTAAAAGTGGGCCGACTCTCTTCCATAAAGATATATATGGATAAAAGGCCTTTCATGAGTGGTAGAAACTCCTTATCTATTAATTAAGGTTCTAGACTCAAGTTAGCAAAAAATCAGACTGAGGTCGATAGGGGCATTACTGGTATAATTGCTAAGGTCCTTTCAGAAGTATTAACCATTGGCTAGCGCTCATCTCCAGCTCTCTTTCCAGCCTTGAATTTCATATACCATTCCGCCATACCTCTCATCCTCTTCGTCCAAGCCTTCTCCCGTAGTTGGAAGCAGAACTGAGACTGGATGTAACTGAAGGAAAGGGGATATAGATAGGATAGGAGGGCACGGTTAAGCAGGTAAGCGAAGGCTCTCTCTCTCGCCGTGTAAGGGTCTTGTGTAAAGCCTTTCTGCCCATTATTTCTCTGAATTCGTCGTAAGCAGGTCGAAACCACTACGCTAGGCTTTCTTTCTTTAAGCTTGATCCCACGGAGCGGTGCAAAGAGCGAGGAGCAAAGATCTATGGCCCACTACGCGGGATATTGTAAGAACTTTTGTATAATCAAACTTCCATTTCATTGGTCTCTAAGGCCAAGTCTCCCAATCGAAGATTTCCCGGGATTGAAACCCCTGAGCCTGAGGCGAGAGCTTGCTTTACCGAGAACTAGGCGATTGCTTCCCTGAATCAGATGGGCGAGACCACGTATTAATTGTCTGCCTTAGAGGATAGACCTTCTGTCTCGCATAATATGATTTAGTTGAGTAGTTGAATCGTCAGTGGACGATTTTGAAAGAGAAAGAAGAAAGGCGGCTAGGCTTTTTCATCTCCTGCGGACGTAGCGGGACCTGATGCTCAAGCTCTCGCACTCTGGGACTGTCTTACTTGCCTACTCTGACTCTGTAGTTTTGGGCAAAGATCCTTTGAATCAATCATTTAACGAGAATCTTTCGAAATAGAGAAGTTCAAAGT
>JBBPDI010000029.1:25431947-25448890 GCA_037974545.1 Cucumis variabilis | reverse complement strand
ATTATTATTATTATTATTATTATTATTATTATTATTATTATTATTATTATTATTATTATTATTATTATTATTATTCACTTGCAAACATTTTTTTTACACTTAGCTATTATGTGTGTCTGCTCAAATCTTTTACCTTTTAACTTGAATAAGTGTTTTGTTTCTTTTAACTCTTGAGTAGATTTAAATTTCTTCTAGAAAATTATACCTACGTGAAATTAAAATTAAAAGGGATATCTTTTAAAATAATAAAATAAATTAAATTATTTATAAGCTATAGCAAAATTTTGAATTTTATCAATGATAGTTTTCTATCACTAAAGCATATCAATGACTATCAGTGATAGAATTTGCTATAAGTTGTAAATATTTTGTAAAATTTGCTATTTTTGAAAATTCCCAAACTAAAATTTAACTTGGAATTGGAGAATTTGAACCTCTTTCCTTTAAGACAGAAGGTCATGTCAATTACTGTCGAGCTAAGCTCATTTTAGTATTTATATATGTCCATTTAATGAATATAAAAATATGATATATATGTAATGGATGATAAGCTTACTTTAGATATTAATTTTGTTTCACCCATAAGCTTAAGCTTTTAAATCAATGATGAGTTAAGATGTTATCAGAGCAATTAATCTAGGGAAGACGTGTTTAAACTTCTATATTTTTATAATTTTTTCTTCATTTAAAATTGATTTTCACTTGTTTGGTTTTCTTGATATGTAGAGTACATAAGTGAGAGGGAGTGTTGAATGATATAATATTAAGTTTGCCTTCACCTACTAGTTAGCTTAAGTTTTTTGTTCAATTGACGATCTAAGATGTAATATAGGTAATCCAAGGAGGAGTTATGTAGTTTTGTGTTGAAACCTTTGTATTGTTGTTTCTTCTCCAAATAATATTCATTTCTATTTGTTAGACATTTCGCACATTTCAAGCCCACAAGCTAAGAAAAAGGGAGCATTAGATATTATATTGACTTTTATTTTCATCCATCAACTTAAGATTTTGGGTCAATCGGTGAATTAAGAGTTTCAAAGAAAAAAAATAACTAAAATTGAATTTATATTCAAATTTATGAGTTTTGCAAGATTTATTCCACTGTCGATCTTGAACAGGGCATACCTTTGTACACGATTGGATTGTTTTTCTGTCGGAGTTGTGTGGTTTTTTCATGCTTTCAAAGAGTGTGTACCTAATTAATACTAATTGCCTAAGAAGATTGATACTAGTGGATTGGCCACGTGAGTCATGGAAAAGGGGAATCTTCTTGAAGGAAACTCTCAACTATTGACTTAAGCTAAACTTGAGAGTGAGCAACTTTCATGGATAGTGTTACCAAGATATATAGGTCAAAACTAAAAGTCTAAAAAAATAGAATGCCCATGGAATAAGGTTGGTTAGGCACATGAGACTTGAGAGAGCCTAGAATGAGCTTAGAAGGCTCATAAGAAGACTTAGATAGAGCTTAGAGAACTTATAAAGAAACATAGAATATGCTGAATTGTAAAAAGGTTAGGAGTGGGTTAAAAAATCTCGTAAGAAAGTTTAGTGTGGAAACATAAGGAACCCATATATAGGAAGCCCAGAGTAAGCTCAAATAACCTATAAAGAAGATTAGAGAGAGCTTAGATCAACTTTTAGAGAGCTCAAAGAACCATGAAGGAGTCTATAGTGAACCCAAGGGACTCATGAGGATAGTTTCAAATGAAAACTCTTCCTACCACTCTTTAATGTCAAGATTCACTCTACTCCTAGGTCATTTGAACATTAGAGTGTCAGCCCACAACCACAAATGTTTAATTTATTTGTTTTGTGTGACACTTAAAACTAATTCTTATAAATAAAAAATGTGCGATTGATCTATTTTATTGGTGTCAACACAAATCAGTACGTAAAAAAATGATGCCAGGTTGTAGAACATAATTTGTTATCAAATATGAAATACAGTTTAAATACAATTTTAATTTTATGAAGAACATGGGTTAAGATAATTCCGAAGCATAAAAATGATTAAAATACATAGACAATAATATAATGTTAAATAAAATAATATATTCCTTTAGAGGAGTCCCATTCCATATTCTTATTATATGTTACGTTTATGGCTTTGTCTTATAGATAAAGATCCAAATTCATTTTAAAATAGATTGAAAAAATAAAAATATATTTAAAATAGTAAATAATTAACATAAAACAAAGTAAGGCGATATTTCAAATCCGACATGTAGGTTGTAATGTCAATTTCTAACTATATGAGGCGATATTTCATATTTTTGTAAGAAAGAAAAATTAAACTGAATTTTTTCATCTTTTTTCCAAAGGAGATGACTTCGAGGTTGATATTTGTGAATTTAAGATTGTAAAGCAATGAAAACCTCACACTAATAATTATTCTATCTATTTCAATCTTAAATGATTATTTTAGGTCAGTTCAAAAAATGCTAAATCCACCCTTGATTGAAGTTTTAACTGCGACAATTATCTAAGAATTTTAAGTCCTACGAGGTTAGGTTTAGACCATTTGAATTGATTTAAGAAAAAATATGTTTTTAAAAAAACACATTTTTAATTAATTTTGTTTTATAATATATGTTTAAAATATAATTTTTGGTGTAGTTGTTAAGCAATTCATTATTTTTAAAAGAATTAAACATAGAAGTGTATACCAAATCCACCCTTTAATTATTAGATATTAATTTTTAAGAAATTTAATCTTTTAACATCTAAATTTTAAGTTTATTTTTCATTTTGCTTTTTAACATTTTAAAATATTTCACTTTTATTTTTGTACTTTTGCTTTAATTTTTATTTTATTGATAGATTTTAAAATGTTACAAATTTTATATTTTTACTTTAACTTTAGTTTTCAATTAGTTTCAAAAGTTAATATGTGATACCCGTTTTTAATTCTAGTATAAGAAGTAAAATTTTGGCTAAAACTACTATAGAAGTTGGCCTTTAAATATATGCGCGGAAAGGATTAAACTATAAAATCTTTTATTGTTCGAATAAGTTTTGCGATTAAGAAGTTAATTCGCAAGGTAATTTTGAGAAAAGAAAGGTTTGCAGTAGAATCTATAAGTTTAAACGCCCTAAAAAGAAAGTCTGTAAGTTTTAAAACGACTAAGGTCGGTTTGAGTAGTCTTCGTGATAAGAACCAAGAGTTTCACGATAAAGAAGTCTGCGAGAAAGCCTTGAAGTTTAAATTTGTGATAATGTTCTAAGCGAGTAAAAATTGGTTAGTTTGCAAGTAAGGTTCCTTGTTGTGGTTAAAATTATTTTGTGAAAAGAAAATTTCAAAGTGGTAACAAACTCACGTCCTATTTCTACTACTTCGACATTTTCGTTCATAGTACGGTTTGGGGTGTGACATAATATCTCACACTTTTACCTTTTAGTTTTCTCTAATGCTCCCTTTTGTTCATTGGAGTTAATTAAATTTAAGATCAAATATTTTTAAATAATTAGATTTTTTTTATTTATTTTAATAATCGTAAAAAAAATAAGTGAAAACTAATTTAATTACAATTAATTTAATTCTTTTTAACTTAGTTAATAGATATCAGCACCAACTATTAAAAATGAGTGTTTGGAATCAAATTTAAAAATATAACTCATAGTCAAAGTTTAAAGATAAAATGTAACATTTTGAAATATGGGAGACCAAATAAAAATTAAAAATTACATAAGTATGTATTTTTCTTCATGATTTTCCCTATTATTTCTTTAGTGTATTTTTAATGAATAATGTGAATTAATTAGAATATATAAGCTATATTATTCAAAGTTAAAATAAAAATCTAAGCTCATACATATCTACATCCTGGTCTCGTATCAAATTTTTGATAAATAAAAATGCATAATTTTTAAAAAAATTGTAAAAATAGAACATTTGACAAAATATTTACACTTCATGAAAAAAAAATCAAGTACTGTAAATGTTGTCTTTTGTAAATTTTGTCTTTTAGTAGATTTGTTTTACGAAGTATAAATATTTTTTCATTTTTTTTGTTTTTTTAGAAAAGATAACCTAATTTTAATAGTTCAAATAAAAGAATATTAACATTTTCATATTGATTTGAAAATTAGAGTTAGAATTGTTTCACGTTTTCAATGATTTTGGGACATAAATTCTGTAAAAAGTTTGAAAAAAAAAAATCTAAAACTATTGAAAATATGTGCAATAATAATTCTACCAAATAGAAATCCAATGAATTTGGAAAATAACAAATGATTCTTTTTAATGAAAATAAAATTATGTCAAGAATTTAATTAGTTTTTTTAGGTTAACTTTCATAAGGAGAACAAATGGAAAATATTTACTGCATGTATTATAAATTGAAAAGTTCATGAAATTTATCATTTTTCTTGAAATTTTAAGTTTGCTTTTTCCTATCATCTTCTTTCTTTTCTTCTCTTCTGCTATCTTTTTTCTTTTCCCTTTCTGCGATATTTTTTTTCCATCGTCTTTTTCTTCTTTTACAACTTTTTGAAAATATTTTCATTTGTCCTTCCTTTTCATATTCTTTTTCTACAATTTTTCTTTTACTTCTCATCGTCTCTTTCTCTTCTTTTGTAATTTTTTTCTATCGTCTTTTTCTTTCTTTGGTAATTTTTTTATATTTTTTTCAAACTGTTATTTGATTAAAAAACGTGCTATAGTTTTTTCAAATTGTTATTTGATTTTTGAAGGTCGTGTACCAAATATAAAAAACGTGTAAAAAAATCATTAGGATATTGGATTGACAAATGTAAACAATTGTGTTCCAAATATAAATGATCGTGTACTGAATCTAAACGATCATGTACAAAAAAATCTTTTAAGAAAATCGTTAAGATTTGGCTACCCTAATTTAAACGATCAAATATCGTGTGTCAAATCTTTCAAATCTAAACGATTGCGTATCAAAAAATCTTGAAAAAAATCTTTTAGATATGACTACCCAAATTTAAATGATTAAATTAAAAGATCGTGGACAAAAAAAAAATCTGAAAAAAAATAATTTCGATTTGACTATCCAAATCTAAATGATCAAATCTAAACGATGAAGAATAGCCAAATCTAAATTATCGTTTTCCAAATATATTACGTGCGTTGGATGTTAATTAATTATAGGACATTTTTAGTATTTTCTATTGTCAGCTTGTGGATTTTTTTTCATCTTCAAAATTGTTCTATACCGTGTAAATATTTTACCGTTTTGTTATATTTTTTAAACGATCCCCTGTTTTTATTGGTAATTATTGAACTTTGTTCTAAAGAAAGAAATATGACCAAACAAATTAAATTATAAATATTTATGCACTAAACAAGGTTTTATATACTGAGATTTAAATGGTTAAAATATATTCAACAAATGTAACTTTGTAAAGACTTATTTGTGACATAGTAATAAAATTTTTAATTTAATAATTATGGAGTGGAGGCCAAACTTTATCTATGATAATAAATAATAAATGTAATAAGTTGTAAGGTTTCATACATTAAATTATTTTGGATTATGGATATACAATAATGCCATTATTAAACATTATTTAACAAATCTGAAATTTAAATATGAAAAGAATACATGTTTATGTTTGGCTATGTAGAATAGTGTTAGGAATTAATATTTCTTTTGTAAATATTAAAATTCAATCATGTTTAAAAGTTTGGACTATGAATTAATTTTCTAAATCACTTTTTCTTTCTCTTTTATTAAACAAATAAAAAGTAACATATAAATCTCACTCAACAATTTTTATTTTATTAATTAACAACATAAATTTACTGTTAATAGTATACTTTGAATAAGTAAGTTCAAAAGGTAACTATAATGACCTAACTCTTTATACTAAGCTGAGGTCATTATTTTTAAAAATAAATAGCAGTTTTGATAATTTCTTGAAAAGAGAAAAACTAAATTTTCATATTTAAAAAATACCATGAAAATATGCTACGCAACTAGTTCTAGCATTTTAAAGATAATATAAATAAATAAATAAAAATGTTTAAGCTCAAAACATTGAAAATGAATAATGAAAAGCAGAAGCAAAACTATGTCCCCATATGACATGTTACAAATCCTTCCTGTTGCTCACCAGCTTTCCTCTATCTTTACCTTTTTCTGAAAAAAATTAAACGTAGAAAATGATGAGTATAAATGGCGAATGGAATGAGAGCAAGGAAGCTAACTTCCGTGGGAGCCAAAGACTTATGAGAAAGTCTTTGTGGCCTTAGTGCATCTGCGCACCTCCCATCCAGTGAATGAATTACGGTTGCTTCTAAAAGCTCTCTCTTTTCTGAAATGCTAGGTGTCAACTCATCTGGAGCTTGATTTTTCCCATTTTTGAATATCTACCAACAAAGAACTTTATTTGCACTTCGTCCCGGGGACACCTAAGATGGACCTTTCTTCCGAGTCTTGAAGGAAACTTCAGCATTACTAGTAAGCCTCATAATATAGAAGATGAAAGTCGCAGCATAATAATAGAATATGATCTTTCTTTCTCTCATTCTTTGAGCCTTCCTCTTCTGAAACCTCTTATCACTACAAGAAATCGGAACAACTGCGACGCACGCTATGTGCGTAGTCGTTAATCACCTTTCACCGAAGCACATGATGTTACGTCGCAGAAAGTCTAAAAATGAAATTTAATATGTTCACTTTCTGCGATGCACACTATTTTAAGGTCGCGGAAAGACACTTTCTGCGACGCACAGTATGATACGTCTCAGAAAGTCACTTTCCGCGACGCACGCTATGTTGCGTCGCGGAAAGTCACTTTCCACGATGCACACTTTTTTGAAGTCACGAAAAGTCACTTTCTACAACACACTATATGATACGTCGCACAAAGTCACTTTCCGCGATGCACACTATTTTACGTCGTGAAAAGTCTAAAAATTAAATTTAATATCTCCACTTTCCGCGACGTTACGCATAAGAACCAAACGTCGCAGAAAGTTTAAAATTTAATTTAATATCTCCACTTTTCGCAACGCACAAGAACCAAACGTCGGAGAATGTTTAAATAATTAATTAGTTATTTAACCTTTCTGCGACGTTAGGGTTACTCGACGTTAAGGAAAGGGTGCTTCTGCGATGTGTTCGAAGACATCGGGAAAAGTTCACTCTATTTCTTATCCCTTCAACACAGGACCGATTGTAAAACGAAAAGAAGAGAAAATCGACCGAGAGAGATAGAGAGGAGAAGATTCGTGCTGTCGTTCGTTCGTCTTTGCCGTCACTATTGCCTTTCTCCTCTGTTACTATTCATCACTCTCTCTCTCTCTCCTTTCCTCTACTTTCTCCATGTTTTCCTTCTCCAAATCGCTCATCTCCCTCTCTCACTCTTTATACTTTCTCTCTTTCCCTTCTCTGAATCACGCATCTCCATCCCTTCTTCTATCCAATTTCATTCTCTAAAAATAATTAATTAAATAAAATAAATAATTAAAAATATATAGTTAAAGCCTTTCGCGACGCCGCGTCGCGGAAACCTTTTGCTACGCCGCATCGCGAAAGCCATCTGCGACGTGTTGCATCTTGCGTTGGGAAAATTTTCCCCGACATTGACTTGAGCTGCATCGAGAAAAGTATCTTCGACGTGCTTTTCAACGTCGTCCGCAACGTTGCAGTAACCTTTCCCGACGTTGGTTAGGGTTTTTGGCGAGGTATTGCTACGTCAGAAAAAATCTTATTTCTTGTATTGTATATCTTTTTCTAGTTTCAGTTTATAGTCCTGCTCTTATTGAATCAGAAACTGATTGAACTTTCTTCTTTTTGGCATCAAAATAGATCAATGAATGAGTCCATTGAATGTTAGGGTAGGCTTTCCTTATTTAAGCTTAATGGAGCTAGGGCTAGTCCCACGAACTAAAGAATTGTTCTAGCTTCACTCATTCAACCTCAACATGGATTCATATCCCAACTCAGATTTTTTGGTCTATTTCCATCAGACTTAGCCCGTACTAGTAAGAAGGTCTTCCTGAAAGGGGCCGTTCTAGCTTCACGCTATGTTGTGAACTAAAGGCGGAGAGTGGATTCTATATTCTATTAGTGGGGTATACTCAGTAAGGGACCTACTACTAGTCCCTCTAGGTGTCTGTTAACTTCCCATTAGGGTTCCGAAAGGAAGTACCCCAAAACTATCGTGCTTCCGAAGACATGCTATCCAATGATCCCTTAGGAACACATCTGGGATCTCAATGAACTCGAAGGAAACACCTAAGAGAGTCGGGCTATAAATAACCTCATCGAAACACTCATAAAACATAACATGACAGGCTAGGGGTTCTGTCGAAGTCACATCAGTCATAAAAAGTAACATATCCTGACAGGTTAGTGGTCTCGTCGAATTCACATCAGTCATAACATAACATGACAGAATAGTAAGTCCCGTCGAACTCAAATCAGACATAAAAAATAATATATCATGACAGGCTAGTGGTCCCGCCACACTCACATGAGTCATAACATAACATGACAGACTAGTAAGTCCCATTGAACTTACATCAGTCATAAAAATGCGGTGATCCCAAGGGACACCCATATGGGTATAATCCTACTAGACAAAGTTAACAGAACACTCATCCATAACATGTAGCATATCATAAACATCATAACATGACATGAATATCGATCCTAACATCCTTATCATGTGATTAATATTCCATGCATCATAACATAGTCATATTAGTCATAACATATCAATCAAATCTTTCATATCGTCATAACATTTAAGTAATCCATATCAGTCACATTATGCATCTTAGCTACATCAATGCATAATGAAAAATACATGCAAATTTTTAATTTTATTTTTGAAGGTCTAATAGTAGAATTTCTTACCTTCGATTAGCTAAAAATAGTAAAAATTCTCCGATTCATTCAATTTTAATCATAAAAGGTAATTTTAATATCTTAATTAATAAAATTAACAATTGGCTTTCATAAAAAAATTCTCCCAATTTAACTTACTCAAAGTTGAGGTTGAAACAAATTCAACCTTAATGGAAAAATTTGTCATTTAAATCTTCAAGATTTGCCAAAAGAACTTCCCAAAGGCATGGGACCAAAATCAATCATTCCAAGAACATTATATTTTTTTTGTTTCTCTTTCCAATTTAAGCATCCTAATGCTATTTATAGATAATAATAATGATTATATTTATCATTATTATTTCATTTTCATTTTCATTTTCATTTTTCTTTTTCTTTTCTTATAGGATATATATACAATATATACATATACATGAAATACTAATATAAACATATATTTTTATTCTCATTATCTTTTCTCAATAAATTTTTTAAGGGGCCGTTTGGGGGAAGAAAATGAATAACGGGGAAAAGGAATAAGAAAAATGAGGGATTAAGTGGAGAAAATGATTATTATAATCCTTGTTTGGGGGAAGAATTATGTAGGAAGGATTTATGACCAAAAAATTGTGTTTTTTTTCATTTGTATAATTTTTTTTTTAATTTGTACGTTAACCCCAACATGAGAAAAATATAGAATTGTTTTTTCTTAGAAATGAAATTCTTATTTTTTCGTGGACCCAATATAAAATAAAAAATGTGCTAATATTTTTTGCATTTGTGTAAATTGTTCGTATCGTAAAGTCTCCACAACAAAAAATTGTATTCAAATTCATTTTTTTAGTTAGGTTGTACCATAATCCAAGCGTTTACAAAAAAATTCTATTAATTTTTTGTTGATTTTTTATAAATATTTTCTTTTACTTGTAACGTACACCTAATACACTTTCAAAAGTGAAGTTTTTTTTTTTCATTTGTATGGTAGTTTTTTATTTCTTTTTCTTTTTTTACATTAAATCCAATACAAAAAATAAAGTGTATTAATTTTTTTTTGTTGTGTAAAATATGTTTCTGAAATTTATACCGTAAATTCAATTCATAAACAAATTGTATTATTTAATTTTTAATTTGTATTCAATTTGTAGTTCAATTTGATCCGTAAATCCAATTCATAAAATATGCTCCTTTTTTTTTAAATTTTAGGCAAATATTTGTTTTTTCTACGGCAACCCCATATGAGAAAGAAATTGAATTAAATTTTTCCATAGGTAAGAAATGCTTATGGAATGTTTTTCGTAAATAAAAAATAAAAGCTGTATTTTTTTTTTGCGTCTACCTAAACTTATGTATTTTGTTTGTACAGTTTTTCAAAACGACGAAAAATTGTATTAAAACAATGTTTATAGTTCATTTCTACTATAACCCCAATACACAACAAATATGTATTAATTTGATTTTGTATAAAAAATACACAATACAAACACATTGTATCATTTTTTTTTCATTTATGTAAAATATGTTTTTTCAAGTTGTACAGTAAATAGAATACAAAAAGAAATTTGTATTTTAGGTTTGTATCGTCAATCCTATACAATAAAAAATTGGATTCCGTTGTTTTTATTTTTTTAATTTTCAAGATTTCTTTTTTCTTTTATTAATTTTATAGATCATCTGTTTTAATTCGTTTGACACACAAAGAATGCAGAAAAAGAGATGAGGATTAATTCGTTTGGGAAAGAGAATAAATAAGAGTATTAATTAAGAGAGAAGATGAAATAAATCAGGAAAGAGAAGGATTATATTGGGAAGTGGTAGGATTATGTTGGAAAATGGAAGGATTAAGTGGAAAAAGTGGAGTAATAAATGAAAAAAGAGAAGGAATAACGAGGATTAAGTGTAGTTATCTTTTATCTTCTAAAAATAGTTATATTTTTCAAATATCAAATTTTCTCTTTTCATTAAATCTCATCAAATCCAATCAACTTTAAGAAAAATATTTCAAATTAATGCCCAATAGTTCCAATATAATTAAATAAAATTATGATAATTATCTCCAAAAATTATCTTAATTTTTTGGAACGTTATACTAACCTTCAATGACAAATTTGTAGTTTGGGAAAACAGATGATCTATTAGGTAAGAAAAGAAAACATCAATGTGTGCCTGCCATTGAACATTTGATGCTTAAGTTAATGTTTACTAAAGAGTTAAAGGAGCAAGCCTACACATAAAGGAGAAATTGAAACTAACCTTTGGGTATGTCTATCACCCTTTGCTTCTAATGTGGTCAATTATGAATTATGAACCTGAAGAAAAGTAGGAAAAGTTTATTCGAGTCAACCAAATGAGACGCCATGGTCTTTTAGAAGCAAATGATCTTCTGAAATGAAAAATGTATTCCTCGACCTTTGATTCGTCAATAAGGATAAATTAGGTCGAATGGCCTAACTAGCCTCGTCCTTGACAAAGGTGGACAAATGTGGGTCATTTGATCCAATCCGTTTCTAAGTTGAGTTGGGTAAGTTAACCCTTTTCACTACAAGAAGTAAGGGTTCGTCCGACGTCCACATGCGTCGGCAAATTCACCAAAACACATCAGAAATACCTATCCCAATGCCAAAATCAATGTTGGCATTACAGCGTCAGGATTGGCAAAAATGACGCGCGAACACGACGACATCAACAAAAACATTTGCTCGACAAGAGCTTTGCTGACTCGCATGAGACATATAGGGGAAAGCCTTGTCCGACGTGTGGTGGCGTTTGGTCAAAACATCGCAATATGTGTCCAAGCCAACGTGTTTTGTTTGTCAAGAAAACGTTTTTGTAATATTTTTGTAATATATTGTTATTAAATTTTTTTTACTATTGGGATAAAATTCAATTTAAATTAACTAAATTCTAAAATTAATTAATGTAAAATTAATTAAAAAATTATTAAAATATAAAATAAAAATTATATTAAAATTAATTCAAATATAAAAAAAGCACACATTTGTAAGTTAGGAAATTATACGAATAATAAAAACTAAAAACATTGTGTCAACATAATTGCCTAGTATAATCTAGGGACATGAGCAGAATGTGTAAAGATGGAAGTTGAACATTATTACAAGCACCATCAAAAGAAATATGAGGTTGCTTCAAACAGAAACGACCATTGCTTTGGTGATTCCAGAAAATTGATTGAAAAAGAGGAATAGAAAATTATAAGACCGAGAACTGAATAGGTAAGCCATAGAAAGTTTTCCACTCGCATATGGTACCATCAGAGCAAGTGAGGAACTTTCTATGGCTTATCTGTTTGGTTTTCAGTCTCGTCATTTTCTGCTCCTCTTTTCCAATCAATTTTCTGAAACCACTAGAGCAAGGGTCGTTTCTTTTTTTTAAGCGACCTCATATTTTTTTTCGATGCGGCTCGTAATAATGTTTAACTTTCCTCTTTGCACATTTTACTCATGTCCCTACTTTTGGATTCGAGGTCCTCAAACACAATCGAAGAAATTCTTACACCTCTGCTGCTTCAATAACATATTGTGCTTCTCTGAATTATACAACAAATTTAATATTAAACATACACACAATCTACAATTTATACATACAATATAAATACAAAGTTCTAACATAGTTTTATTTCATTTTGAATAACCAAAAACAGACAAAGAACAACCTCCCCAATATTATGCATTCTTCAATCTTGAATTCCGACTTCAATCTTAAATCCTAAATCCTAACAACACTAAAATCGACTACTAACTCAAAATCTAAATACTAAAACTAATTTGAAATCTTAAATTCTCTTCATGCACGAAACGTTCCTCAACTTGCACTCTTTACAGCAAACACTCAAACAATATTTGAAGAATCAAGAGCTTCATCCATGAATTCCAACAGTAACAACAAGAACAACATAGTAAAATCTTACTTTTATTTTAGTTAAAGTTTCGATGGATTTTAACGAAAACAATCGAATGCTTATTTTCTTCAAATTTACACATACAACAAGAATTTACACATACAAACTCATACAGTTTTCACATAAATTACACATACATACATTACACATACAACCTAAAATTTAAATAACACACAATATCAATACACACATTACACATACATTTTCATAATTTTAAAACAAAAAAAAAAAAGAGAAAACTTATACCTAGCGGTGGGCGACAACGGAGGACAAGGGAGAAAGAACCAACGGTGTGCGACGAATGACGAGGAGTGCAACCAGCAACATGAACAACAAACGATGAACGATAGCGGTAATGACAACGAATCTTCTTTCTTTCTCACTGTTTTCTTTCTCTTTTCTTTGTGTGTTCTATGTTCTGTGAACATAAAACAAATAGGGTCAAGAATTGCTGACACAATTTGAAGTCGTCAGCAAATAGGACTATCACTGACACCATGAAGTGACACGTTGACATTAGTATAACCAAAGTCGATGTTTCATTAATGAACGTCAGAGAAAATTAATTCGTCAAATTTATTATATAGACATTCTCTAGCGCGATCAACACGTACGTCGACCTCACTCTACAGAATTACCGATCACTATACAAACGTCGAGAAAAGTGTAACATTTATATCATTATTTAAACATTCGCCGACATCTTGCTCCGCTGCGTCAGGGATAGTTCAGCGGTCTCATAATTATGTCAACCTGTCCCGACGTGTTTCTCCAGTGCGTAAAGAATGCTCACCAATTAAAATAATTTATTAAACCTTCTTCAATGTGCTTCTTCACTGCATCGAGAAAAAGTTTAATGATAAATTTGAGAAATGAAAATGGCGGACAAAGCCCAACGTGATTGATTATGACGTTGGCCTTGCTCGTTGAAGCAAACATCGTATGACCTCCGTCGGAATGGGTCTATTTTCTCGACGTTGTGTTTCCTGTAGTGCGACGTAACACCTCTCCTTTATTCCTCCCTTGACTCATTAACATGTTTTTTACTCTTCCTGTGAATTCTTGATTCATGGTCTAACAATAATCTAATTTTTGAAAGGTAATGATATTGTGTTACATAAATTAATCCAAAAGTAGTTATGATTAGGTTTCAACTTCCATGCGCAACTACTTTTTATCCCATTTGTAAAGATGGGATATTATTAGCCTATTACCATAGAAAAACAATTTGGTTCTTGTAAATAGTTTTATCATTAACTCTAATCATTTTAATCAAATCCATAAAAGACATTCTAAACCAGTGAAAGGTTATATTGTGTGTGGGATATTGTTTCTTCACTTCAACAACAAATTGATGAAAAAATATGGTTAAAAACCACTTCTAATTCCTAAATTTTCATTCAAATAATCATTTAATTCATAAAATTTATGGTAAAAGTAATTATCATAAATTAATTAAAATACTCACTTTTTTACAATAAAATGGAAGAATTTAGACTTACATGTTTCTCTTTTGACATAGAAACACTTGCGAGTAGATATATTACTTAAATAAATATAAGATATACCCATAAAATTACAAAATAGAAAAAAATTCATTTATTCGAAAAAATGTAAAGACAAAAAACTAATTAAGGTGAAGTATTATTTAATTTTTATTTAAAATTTTAATGAATTTAATTTAGATGTGTGCTGAGCATAGTCTAACTAATTGATATGAAAATTAGAATATCATCTCAAGATATATATAAGATTTCTATATTAGATGTGTATCAAATCCATTACTTTGTTTAGTTAGTTAGAACGTAGAATTCTTATAATACATTTTGAGATACTCCAGCTTTGTTTTAGTTTTTACAACGACGTATCTAACAAATTATATTTTGGGTACATCTTTCATTCACAAGTTTCTAACATTTTCATCTCAATGGCATTCTCTCCTCCATTGACATTTTCTTATTTTATTTCTTTCACACTTTTAAGTTTTTTATTTAAAAGAAATTTATTGTATATAGGCTCTAATATAACATCGATTATATTAGTATTTTATTTCATATATTATATTTTATAAAAACAAAGCACTAATATAACACATAAATTAAAATTGGTATAAACTTAAAATTAAATTAATAATAACTAAAGTGCGTGATAAAAATTTATATTATATAGTAGACTAATAAGTAAAATATGTTTAATTAGTAGGGGTCTTATTCTTATAATTAACATATATCAATTAACTTCCAAATTTTTTTCAAATAAACCATAAACATCTCTAATATTTAGGTATCTATATTTTTCAAGTATCTAATATTTTAATGATCTTGAAGATTTTAATTAATTATCTAAATTTTTAAATTCAAACACCTGCTAAAGTTTAAATGTTTGAAAATAAAATTATATTTTTTTACGTACGCATATAATATGTAATAATATATAAATCAGAAGATAACTAAGGCATATATGCTTCTGTCAAAATCATATAGAGAATTGTTTTTTTTTAAAAAAACTTGAATGGTGTGTGTTAGTCAACAAAAATTAGGACAAGTTTAAGGAATGCATAAAGAAGTTGCCTTTATTTACAAGTCCTAAATCCTCTCAAATTAAAAGTATAATTTTATTACTTTGACAGTGTCTTTGATTATGATTCTTTTACAACTCAAATTTGACATAAAGTTTAAGTAAATTATTAAAATTAACATAGTTACAAGGAATATCAACTTAAATGTCTTTTTAGTTGAAAGAATTGCATAACTTAAAGTAATAATATACAAAAGGAATATTGTACTTTATCAATTGTGTTCTAGCATTTTCTATGAACAAGTCCAAATTTATCACAATTTAGAACTTTATGCTTAAAACAAAATTAATATTTATTTCCTCTTCCTAATTAATATTCAAAATTTAGAACTTTATGCTTAAAACAAAATTTTAGATTTGTTTTATAATTATTTCAATTTTATAGTTTTTCAAGAATTACGTTTGTTTAAAAACTATTTTCTTTTTTTTGTTTTGCTTTCGAAAATATTCGTTAGATTTAGAAAACAAAATACATTAACCAATAATTATTAATTAGGAAAATTTTAAATTTATTTATTGTTAAAAATGATTTGTTATTGAGATGACTTCTACATTTTGTAATCATTTCTTAACATTACTATTGTAATTACTTGATGGTTTCAATTCCAAACTTTTTAATAGGTTGGACTATTATATATCTAAAATGTTTTTCAATAAATTGAGATGCCAATGATTCGTTTTGAAATAGATTTCTTTTCCTCTATTTTCATCTTTCTGTGTGTGTCTAAGCAATTTCATTGCAGTAAGTTTTTTCACTATACAACAAAGATGAAAATCTAGAGATTGTCGGAAAGTGATTGATTAGTTGGTAAACTAAATGGATTCAACTTTCTATTTTACAAAATCACAAACCTCCTTAAAAGTTAAACAAACTATTTTAATAAGTTTTTGCGGGTTTTTTTTTTTTTTCTTTTTTCAATAGATAACGAGTTTGTAATTTATTACTTTTGAAAAACCCACAATAATAATAATAATAATGTATGTATGTATTAAAGCATAAAAGTTACTGGTTAGTAATAATTACAAAATTTGGATTTTTCAAAAGGAAAGAAAAGATCCGGGAAAAAAACTTATATATGAAACCCGGTATAATTCCTCCCAAAATCCCTACGCTCGATTGCATCCTCCTCCTGTGGATCCCATTTTTCCGATCACAAATCCTTCAATCCGACCGGTAGATTAAACACTCAAGTTGAGGTCTCAATACGTCTTTCCAAATTTGACGATCTTGCTCTATTCCCCTCACTCTGTTCTTAATCTCAACAACCACCAATTCCTCTGTCAGCCGGAAAATATCAATCACCACCACGAATCCTCCGTCAAGTCCTTCCACTTTCATTCCCCAACCGTTCTTCTCCACCGCTGCATTCTCCGACTTTGTAACCTCCTCAACCGTCATGATAATCTTCTCAGGCGATTCAGCGGATAGAAACCGCTCAACGCATGAACAAAACTCTGTCTCTTCTTTTACCAATCCAGTCAAATCAAAACCAGGTGAGAACGAAATTAGATCAAAAGCATTCAAACATTTTGCATTGTTCACATCACCGTAAACCTCGGATGCCAAGTCATCGAGTTCTTGAAATTGAAACTTCTCCTCTTGAAATCCCTTCACAAACCACGGATCTCGTTGAATCTCATCA
>JBBPDI010000029.1:25416194-25430930 GCA_037974545.1 Cucumis variabilis | reverse complement strand
TGTCCTGTGAGGACGTTTCTTCCGTGGTAGACCTTGGCAAAAGCTCCACAACCGAGAAGCTTGCCGAGTTCGTATTTGCCGAAGAGAATTCCCTCCGGCAAGGAGTCGGCACGGGGGAGTCCCGGGGGAGGGGTGTCGTCGTGGAAGGCCGGCATGGGTGGGAGAAACAAGAGTGCAAATGGCAATTGTTGTGAAAGGGGGTTTAAGAATAGAGGTGGGGGGTATGGGGAGAATTATTAGAACTCGTTTTCCGCCATGGAAATAGAGGAAAGGAAGAGAGAAGATTGAGTGAGAAGAGGAAATTGGTACAGAGAGTCCAGGTTGGGGAAGAGAAGGTATTTGAAGGCAAAACTGTGGGATCCACCAACGACATATGAGATCGAATTAATACAACACAGAAAAAAAGAATTTTGCAGCAAATATTACCCTATTACTTCTTTAAAAAATAAAAAAAAAAATTTAAGGTAGAAAATAGTGTTAAAACTTTAATGAGATTAATGGTGTAAATAATCGATAAACTAATTAGAGTTTTATATTTTTTTTTCTTTCAAAATACCAACTTTATGTTAGAAAATAATAAAAAGTGACATCTAATTTTAATAATTACCGACTAAGTTTAGAGGTTAATAAAAACTTAAATCAATATATAATTTTTAACTATTAATTTTAAATTTTAACTTGTGATTTGATCCAAAATTTATGTAAATGGTAGATTTAAATTTTATTTCCAAAAATAAAAAAAACATGTTATAAAATATATATTTTGGTGAGAGTTGTGAAATTTTTGGATTATGATGAGATAGTTATGTTAGTTAAGAGGTGATTTTATAGCATTGGAGATTGGAGAGTAGAAGTTAAAAATGAAAAATAAAAATAGAAATAAAAGGATGACGTAAGAATGAATAATTAGTAAAGAAAAACATTTAAAGGTGGGGCCCATGAGTGACCTAAGCATAAAAGATTGTGTCCAACCACGTGGCAGACTTGATTTTTGTGTAGGCATGTAATGGTACGTTTCTACGCTCACTTACTTTTCAATCAAAAGTTAAGAGTTTCCTAATTCCCTTCTTTATTTCCTTCAACTATGAATACCAACCTTTTTTTTTCTTCTTCTTTCTCAAATTAAGTTTATGTCATAAAATATTACCTGTATAGATGTCCGTTTTAGTATTCATATAGTCATCTGTCACTCATCCTTTCCTCTAATTCAGTGTCGTGTGACTTGAAAATCACATCCTTAGAAGCTATCTATTTCACCTCTTGCTTCTTATATTGACTATAAATAATGTCATTTAATGGGCTTTGGAAGAATAACAGGATTTTCTAATTTCTTATTTTCTTTATTTATTATTTAATTAATTTATATATTGAGTTTTTTCAAAATAGAAAATATTGACAAATTATTTACACTTCAATAAAATTATTAAAAGACAGAATTTATTACACTTGATTTTTCTATGAAATGTAAATATTTTGATTTTTCTATGAAATGTAAATATTTTGTCAAATGTTTTATTTTTTATAATTTTCCTTTATATATATTTTATTATCTGATTTTCATGTTTCTGTTGTACCTTATTTTCATAACACGTTATCAGCACGAGCTATAGTTGTTTCCTCTGTCAAAGGTAGGTCCTAACAATATATTGTTTTTCCCTTACTTATTATAAATAGTAAAATAAATATTATTTTGCATCTTAGATATATATTAAATTTCTATTATTTTATACTAATAGTAATAATTATCTATCATGAATGTTGATACAATGAAATGTCATTAAGAATATGATCATAAAAAATCAATTATTCTACACTTTGGAAGTAGATTTTGCATATCAAATTGATAATATATTTGGCCAATCCAATATGACAATTTTGGATGTTGTAATGTATTGAATTTCTTGAAAAGAAAATGGGCATATTTGATAAAATAGCACATGTTTTATTTTTGAATTAATATAATAAGTAATGTTTTTTTTATCTCTCATTTTTTAAATATATATTCTAAGTTTTTTTTTTATCGTAATTATTTTGTTCAATAAAGAAGCATGAATAATTTTCTTAGCTTGTGCTGAATAACTTAAAAAAAAACAATTAAGTTATATGTCTAGCAGACACACAACTATGCACACATTACTAACAAGTAAAAAATATTTTTCAAAACTGACAATGTTGGAAACAAAAGTCAATACAATAACAAGTTCTGCAAATCTAATTGAAGGATTTTAAAAAGTAAATATTATTTTGTCCAGAGGAATAAAGATATTTACAATTGATAATGTATTGTTCTCTAGTCAATCAAAGAGAAATCTATTGAGTTTTAAAGACATACATTACAATGATTATCATATTGAGATGGATACAAAGCATGAGATAGAATATCTTTATATAATATCTACAGTCTCAAATGAAAAATGTATACTGAAAAGGTTGTCTATTTTATTTTTTAGATTATATTATACTCATATACGAGTAATTCAAACATATGTAACAATAAACTTGAACCACACGAATCCAAACATATTTACAACTTGGCATATAATAGGATTGGGTCATCCAAGATCTATAATGATGAGAATAATTATTGAAAATTCACCTAAGCCCAAAAAATGCTTGGGACATCCATCGAAGAACCAATAGATTCTTCAATCTAATGAATGATTATGAGATGCTTGCACTCAAGACAAATTAATAATTAGATCATCATTAGCTAAAGTGAAAATTGAATCGCCTATATTAATTTTCAGAACAAATTGATGGTGATATATAGGGGTGATCAGGTCCATCGAAATCGGGTTTTTTACAAACCTGCCATCGAACTGACCATAGTTGGTTTTGTAAATGTTCAAACCGACCTTGACACCGATGAGTAAGGGCCGATTGATCGATCGAGTCAGGTTGATTTAATACAAATTTTTGATTTGAAACTTTCCGAAACTAACCTCAAGTGACCCCTCTTATTTTTCGACTGACCAACTGGACAAAATTCTAGCTTTAAATTATTAGACTGGCAAATAAGATAATCACTCTTAATAATGTAGGGTTTTAATTTCAATTAAACGCTAGATGGTATATTAATATTTTATTGAAAAACTCAAAAAATCACTTTATCTTCAAAATTTTGATCCTCACAGTTTTGATGATTGTCATTTTATTTCACTTTCTCAATTTATATGCTAGATGCAATTCATCCACCTACAAATTTTTCAGTGCCTCGTTTGGGATATTTTATAGTATATTGAGGTGCTTTTTTTCTCTTCTAATTATTTCTTCTTATTTTCTTTGTTTATTTTACCTTTTCATAAATATTAACACCAATATGTTAGTTCTATTTTATTATTATTTTTATTCTACTCAATGTCGTTCTTCTTATTTGTTTTAAAATTCCTATTTGAAAAAAAAAATGGCGAGACGAGAGATGTGAGAGATTTAAGTTTTGGAAAAAGTAGTTTTAAATTTTGTTTTATTGATTCAAGTGTGTTAATAATGTTTTTGTACTGGCAAAAAAAATATTAAAGAAAAAATTAGAAGACTTTTGGATTATTTATTAATTTAATTATTATAATAAATCCAAAGCCTAATCAAACACTTTTTAAAATTTTAGAAACCATAATAGTAAAAGATACAAAGTTTACATTCCAAATAGGGTTTTAGCCTACTTTATATCTTTGTAATTATTATAGTTGTTTTCATTAAAAAAAAAAATACTGACTGGAACATAAATTGTCTTAATTAAATTTCTAAACGGTTATAAATGACTGATTTAAATTCTTTATCAAGATTATATTTAAACATTATATGTGCATCAAATTGTATACATGTGTAGATACCTTCAAAAATGTCATAATCAAATACAATTGATTCATGAACAATTTTTCAAAGTAATCCTAACTAAAAATTCAAATGCTGAATTTTAACCAAATATTACAAGTTTAGTTATTCCACGTAAAAAAAAAGTTTAAAGTTAGTGAACTCTAAATACAATAAAAGAAGTATAATACATTTGGTTTTAAATCATCCCATTTAGATAAATATTTTAAACTAGATGGATTAACTTCACTTAAATTCCCTTTTGTAGTATTAATTCATAATTTAATTGATACTATAAAGTTTCGGGATATCAATTAATGTTTCTCATTTAAAAAAAAAAAAAGAAAAATCTTGTTAACAGAAAATATTCTATATTTAATATTCTTTGTATCACTTATATTACCATTAAACTTAAAAGATAAATGGATAATATTTTTATTGATGGACATAGAATTTTATTTATTTCTAATAAGAAATTACCCATATAAATACAACTTCAACTCCACCAAATTTAAAATAAAATTTTGGAATTTTTTTTCGAGTAAGAAGGCTCAATTTTTTGAGTGCAATTATATACTCTATTTGATCTAAATCATCTCTATTTTTTCTTTTTAATTTAGAGAAAAAATTAATAAGTTCTTTGTATACATATGAATAAAAAGTTCCAAATCCTAGATTTAATTAATCTCACTAAAAGATAACAACAACAACAACAACAATAATAAAAGGTGGAATTTTCGTAGAAGTTCTTGAGGCGGCTAGATTCCTTTGAAATCAATTATTGTGGTTCATTAGATATAGGAGGAGACATTACTTTATATCCTTGTGTAACTTAATTCTTTTATACTCTAATTTCAAGGTATTTAATGAGTCTATTAAAAAATAAATTAATGTAGTTTATATTCAGATCTGTTAAGAAATAAAAAGTATTATGGAGCTAAAAAAGAAAAAAGAAAAAAGAAAAAAGAAAATGAAGAGATTGTGCGTTGGGTGTTATGTTGTTCATATTACAATAAAAGATTTGAAACAAAGAAAGGGAAATAGAGAATTAGAAGGTTAAGTAATGAAGTTAGAAAAAAGAAGAAAGTGTCGATATGGAAGGCCATACCTTTTCCTTTTGTGTAGCTTTCAAACTAAACTGGGTCTGAGATTTGAATATGAAAGTTAAAATTTGAATTCATATGTATTTGAATTTTGAATGTGTAAATCAACAAAACCAACAGTTTTCTCTTTTTCTTTACCACTTTATTTTTAAAAACATATTGTGTATATATATTTTTTAAATGCCGAAATAAGGATAGTATAAAGCAAAATATTTATATTAAAGATTGAACGCGTTATCACAAAATTTAAAGCACACAGAAATTTCCTAAACAGAAAGATTATTGTTATTTATTATTTGTTACGCGTTATCGAGGCTGCTCCAATTATTTCAACCTCCTCCTATTTCAAATCAAAATTCATTTCATCATCATCATCATCATCATCATCATCATCATCATCATCATCATATATATATATATATATATATTTATTTATTATTTAAATAATAAAATAAATTGAAATATTCGTAAGTAATAACAAAATTTTAGATTCTATCGATAATAAAAATTAATAGACTTTTATCACGGTCTATTAATGTAAGCATATCAGTGTCTATTATTAATAGAATTCAAAATTTTACTATATATATCCTTGTTCTTATTCTTTGTTTCTTCTTTTTTTAGAACAAGAAATAGAAATATGTGTTTGATAACTATTTCTATTTCTTGTCTTTGAAAAAAAGAAACAAAAAGAAAAGTTTGATAACTATTGCTTGTTTCTTGTTTTTTATTTCTTTTTTCTTAATAATATAATATATAAAAATATATGTTTTACATTTAACCTAAAAAAGAAAATTATCAAAAATTTATATCATTTAATACAAACAAATCTCAGTGTACGACTAAAAACAATGATAACATAATATCGTATTCATCCTTCAAATGTTGTCCAAATTTGATTGGCAATATCATATCTCACTCGAGCCATTTGTCTTAGATAATGTTGGCTCACATCTAATTCAATTATATCACTTTGCAAATTGTTTGACAAAATCTGTGTATCTATTGAATAGTTTATCTTGACGATCATTCAATCTAATATAATTGTGAATTTTGAAACACGCTATCAGTATATATTTTTGTGTTGATCAAGTAAGGAGGCATTTTCTTAAGAATAAGAAATCGAGCCTTTGACACACCAAAACAACGTTCAATGGCATTTCTCGCAATGAAGAATATGGATAATTAAACGCTTCTTCTCTACCTTAAGGGTGATGTCTCCTTTCTCTAAAATTTCGTAGAAGATATCTTTGATCGCAAAATGGTGCTAAAAATTTAGGGATATTTAAATACTCTAAATAGACAAGATAGTTAAACACTTCTTCTCTACCTCAAGGGCGATGTCTGACCATGGTCCCTCACTTCTTAATCCATCAATTTCAATAACCTCATCGACGCTACGTTGTTCGCATGGTTTTTGTGACATGCAAAATGTAATATTAAAATTGGAACAAAAACAAATCATTAAAATTAAAAAGATGCTAATTGACCTATTATTTGCACACCAATAAACAAACTTTAGAGAAGTTATCATTCACTTCATTCAAACATTATATAGTGAATGACAATGTTAATGCATCTAAAACATAGAAGTTCTCTTCTCTTTCTTGTCTCCATTCATCTAAAAAATTAAGATGCTTGCATCTCTTAATGAGGATTAATAGAGTAATAGAGTAGGGTAAGAAGTTTTTAGCATAAAAATAAACAATTGAAACACCAAAGAAATGAGAAAAGCAAAATGAGGTGAGTCAAAAACTAGACTTTAGACAAGATATAGATGATTTCCTTTACACAATTATTTTGGAAATTTTGGAGACTAGCGGACTAAAACAATGTCATGAGACTAAAATAAATTGATAAAAAAAATTTAGAAATCACAATAAAACTTTCCAAAAATATGAAAATCAAAACAAATTATTAAATCAATTGTATTAATTAGTTGAATACAGAGATGAGTTTAACAGGAAGAATCAACTCCAAAATAATTATATTTCCAATGTCAAAGGTAATTTAGATCATTTTTCTGTTTCTTTTACCTTTCCACGAGTGCTATCATTAATTATTACCATTTTTGCTCTAAATTCTCTCTTAAAAAGACAAACTAAAAGAAAGATAGAGACAGAAATGAAAGGGAAGATTAATGGAAACTTTTGCATTATATCATTAAACAAATTACTACAACAATTTACCTACTCTTGCAACAGCAGAATAATCCTGAAATTTTCTTTATTGATGCAGAGACAAACAAACATGGAACAGACACACATTTTTCCACTTTTGCACACAAAACTAAACAATTCAAATTTTGCATACCCGAAATACAATCAATTTCAGAAGAAAAAAAAATAACAAATTGAATTAGAAGAAAAATTAGAGGGAGAAATCCAAATCGACGACCAAACAAAAGTTGAAGGAAAGAAAACAATTGTGCGTGCTCTAGCTAGCTTGAGAGGAGAAGAAAGTATCTATTGGTGCATGCCCTAGCTTGAGAGAAGAAGAGGGTAGTTGTGCGTGCCCTAGCTATTTGTTTGATGAACAGCAAGATTTGAAGGAAAAATCGTTTGTAGCCCTAGCTTGAGACGAAGAAAGATTTGGAGACAGAGAAACTTTCTCAATAACTAAGAGGGGAGAAGAGAATCGAACGACAAAAAAAAAAATAATAATAATAATAACTATTTTTTTTTCCACAAATTTTTCTAATATCTTGAGAACCAAAAAATAGGGAACGTTCGTTTCTTACAAAAATTTAAAACATACACAAAAAATGGAAGTTATGAGATCTAAATTTTATTTAGGTTTAGTTTTTATTTGTTCTCTCAATTTTAGTATCTTTACATCTTTATTGCTTTAAATTTTTTTATTAAAATGAAATAAAGAGAAAATATAGCAAAATATAGTAAACTTTTATATTTATTAATGATAGAGATCGATAAAATTCTATAAGTGTCTATCATGAATAAAATTTAAGATTTTGTTATATTTGGTAAATATTTTCAACAGTAAATTAATTTATAAACATTAATACCAAGGATTGAAAATGAATATGGAGTAAAAGACCAAAGATAAATGGTTAGATTTAGAAATTTTGAGATAAAATAAAGAAGCAAAATTGCAAATTTAAGAGTAAGCATATATAATATTTTGAAACTCAAAAAATGGTATATGAAAACTAAACTCAAAACTGAACAGTAAAAGTACAATATTTAAAATTTGTGAACTAAATAAAAATAAACTCAAACCTTGTTGACGTTTGTTTGACGTCGCTCTACAACTCACACCGGATTTAGGAGCATAGTAGCCGAGAATAGAAAAATTATAGTAGTGGTAAATAGAAACAACAACAATATAACAACAACAACAACAACTAAACATCAACAGCATAAACAATACGCTGCAAAACAGAAAACATATGAATGTATGATTGAGTCGCATAACACGCTCTCTTTAAGACGTTTTGCAGCTCTGCTCGAGAATATGCAAACAGATAAATGCTCTGTCGTCTCCAAGATAAAACAGTCTCTCATCTACAGTTGACTTTGCACGAAAATTAACTGGCGAATTTCATTCAACTACAAACACTAGAATGCTCGAAAACCTTTTGAGAGAATAGAAAGAATACGAAAGTATTTTTTCTGATGATCCTTTAGGAATGAGGGAAGACAATATATATAATAGTTTTTGTGAGGGCAGCCAACGGGTAGAAATTAAATAAGGGAGCAAATCGTGAGTTAAAAAAACGTCAAACAAAAAATTTAATTTGATAAAACATGTAAGAAATAATTAATTTTGTTTAGTTTTAAAAACATTCAAATATAGATATTACTTAACCTCTCCTCTCCTCGAGAGGGGCATACCTACGTTTGCCTATCTCCTCCCTCTTTCCAAAACTTAGGTGCCCTAAGGGTCTAAACCCATTGATCAAACAATGAGTATAAGAAGAGACATCCACAATAAAAAATAATCAATGTGGGAATGCTTTTTAGAATAAAATAATATTATATTTTCTTTTATAAAATTTTCATTCAATAATCCCCCACTTGAATTTTTTTTACTATCAGTCCCCCACTTGAAATTTTTTTAAAACATTTTCTTCGAGCAGTATATGTTTCTATGATACTATGCATAAGTAAAGGTGTCTACTGACTTGAACCTTTACGTAGTGACAATAGTTTAAAGTATAGTAAAGTAACTCGTAGTTTTGAACTTTACTTCTAATGTCATTCCACACACAATATTATTTGAGTGAAGTTCTAAACTCGCTCGCCCTTTATGACCTTGCATGTGTATCCTGGTTTAGTGAATGCTCTAGAAATCTGTCCAGAATTCCATAGGAAGCGATCCTCACTTCCACATTCACAAAGGTTAATCTATCAAGAGTACTCATGTAGCTAGGTACCCTACTTGATATCAAGTATAAATTTCATTAAGAACAAAGTTCAACTTTCTCATACGCTTCAGGATATCATGCTAATCAGTGAATCATAAGAATGGAACTCTTAATTTGGCATGATTCTCGTTATATTTACCTGTGATCAGTTATTACCCATTGTACTTGTTTCTTGGGGTCTCCAGTCTTCCAAGTTGGGTTTATCTCACAACAATTCATTTTTCAATGGGCTTGAGTTCTATTCTTTCTAAGGTTTTAAAAACCTTCTCTCTTTGTAGTCTTTTTGTCAAAGGATCAGCCAAGTTGTCATCAGACCGTACATAATCCACTATCACTGCACCAATAGGGAGAAATTCTCTAATGGTACCGGTCTTTTCCAGGTGGAAATCTCTAATAGCAAGCTTCGAAGCCAGCTTGCTTCCTCTCTAGTAGTAGCTAGTGCTATCATCTCTGACTCCATCATTGATTGGGTTAGAATTGTTTGTTTCTTAGATTTTCAAGCAACATCTCCTCCTGCTATATTAAAAATATAGTCACTTGTAGTCTTTTAGTCGTCTGAGAGGGAGTTCCAATCGGAATCTTGTAACCTTCAAATACAACGAAAAACTTTTTATAATGTAATCCTAGATTTTGAGTCTTCTTAAGATACCTCATTACTCGTTCTATAGTATATCAGTGTTCGAGACTAGGTCTGCTGCTAAACCTACATAGTAATCCTACAATATAAGCTATGTCTGGTCTAATGCAATCAGCAACATACCTTTAGACTTCCTATGATACTATCATACACAGATTGGTTAGCACTATCACCAGTGTTTTTGAATAATTTAACAGTAGAGACATAAGGTATACAAGTTGGTTTGCTACCGAAGTAGTTATACTTCTTTAGTATCTTTTCTATGTAATGAGATTGATCTAAGAAAATTACATCTTCAGTTCCTGTAATCTTGATACCTAGGATTAATTAGCTTTTCCTAAGTCTTTCATGTCAAAGTTGGCACTCAACATTGATTTTACATCATTTATGATGTGCGTGTTTGATCCAAAGATTAACAGGTCATCTACGTATAAGCATATGATAGTACATAACCTATCTTCAGTCTTATAATAGATACATTTGTCACTCTCATTTTCTTTGAATCATTTGGACATGATTAAGTTGTCAAACTTTCTTGTCATTGCTTTGCTTTAGGCCATAGAGGGAATTATCTAGTTTACAAACTTTGGTTTCTTGACCGTGAACTATGAAACCTTCAAGTTGTTCCATATAAATCTCATCTTCTAAATCACCATTTAGGAAAGCAGTTTTGACATTCATTTAATGGATTAAGAGATTGTTCAGGGCAACTATAGAAATCAACACTCTAATTGAGGTGATTCTAGTGATCGAGAAAAAAGTATCAAAGAAATCTATGTTTTTCCTCAGCCTAAATCCTTTAGCTACCAATCTAGCCTTATATTTATTTACTGATCCAACAGATTTGAGTTTCTTTCTTAAAACTCATTTACAACCTATTGCTTTGCAGCTAAGAGGTAAGTTAACTAGGTGCCAAGTTCCATTGGATTCAAGAGAGTCCATTTCATCATTAATAACTTCTTGCCATTAGTTAGCGTCTACTGAGGATAAGGCTTATGTTAGATATTTTGGATCTTCTACATTATACATTTCAAAGTCTTCTCCAAAGTCCGATCCTTTATGGTTCTAGCTCTCTTACTTCTTCTAGGTTCAAGATCTATTTCCTTTTCTTCGGTTTAGATCCTATTTGAAGGTAGACTACTTGAACTTGAGCCTCCACTAGTTTAAATATTTAAGCCCCTACTATTTCTAGATTTAAAAGGGAAAAAAATCTAAGTCATTTGATTTTATGATTACTTTGTTTTCTAAGTCATAGAACCTATAGACTTTACTGTTTTCAGCATATCATATGAAAACACTTTCATAAGCTCTACTAGCAAATTTTCTTCTCTTTGGATCAAGTATTCTAACATAGGCTAGACAACCTCAAGTTCTAAGATAAGGCAGGTTTCGTGTTTTATTCTTAAGAACTTTGTGTGGTGGATTTACTGTTTGATTTAGGAATCCTATTAAGAACATAACAACCTGAATTATTTCACACCACCAAGATGGTGTTGCTCCTGATTCAAGTAAGATTACAACTACTAACTCTATTAGTGTTCTATTATTCCTTTATGCTTTTCCATTCATTTCAGAAGAATAAGTTGTTGTAGTTTCGTGAATTATTTCTTTTGAGTTATAAAACTCATTGAAGGCAACTGAATCATATCCAGTTCCTCTATCACTACGAAATCTCTTAACTCTTTTGTTAAACTGATTCTCTATTTCAGTTACATACACCTTGAATATGTCAAAGACATCACTTTTATTTTTAGCAAATAAATAAAAGCGTAGTCAGAATAGTCATCTATAAAGGTTATCACATACCTTTTATTGTTCCTAGTTAATGTGTCATCAAATTCACATAAGTTAGAATGTATTAATTCTAAAGGCTCTGTTACTCTAGTTACAAACTTATCGAGTTTTTTATTATCTTGGCTTGACTACAACATTTACATTTCTCAAATTCATGAGTAGATAACTTAGGCATAAGATTTAACCTACTCATGTTGCTAATTAGTCTTTTATTAACATGACAAAGTTCAGCATGTCAAACATTAAAAGAAGACAACATGTAAGCAGGAGATAAATTCTTATTAATTTTCAAATTCAATTTGCCATTAGTAGCGTAACCCTTTCCTATAAATACATTGTTTTTTGTTAAGGTAAACAAGTCTGATCCAACACCAGCTATCCTGGTTGTGTGATGATCTCCCAAAAGAATATTCTTATCCTTAACCTCATTATATGTTTTAAACAAACTAAGGTCATGACAGACATGGCGGGATGCACCAGTGTATAGCCACCAACCTTCTGACCCCCAATGACATTAACTTTAGAAATCATAGCTACAGACAATTTTTAGGAATGCGCAGCAGGATGACTCTTGTTTCTACAATTTCTAACTATATGTCCATACTTATTACAGTTATAACAAACAATTTGTACCATACTTCTTGACTAAAGGTTGTTCTGTTTGTTGGATCAATGTTTCATCTTGTTTCCTTTTGGCTTTAGATCTGGTTTTAGAACTACAGTGAACTTCTTTCTAGGAATTACGTTCATCTCCTTCTTTTGATCATTCTTTCTTGCCTCCTCCTCTATCCTTAGTCTTGTGATAAGACTTTCCAGCGGTAATTTATGAATAATAGTTGCAACATGAAATTGCTCGTCTAGCGTCATACCTTCGTTGATAATTTTATGTGCTATTTTTTGGATTTCATGCAATTGAGCCTCCATGGATCTGCCATCGGTCATTTGGTAATGTATGTATCGGCTCACTACACATTTTTCGATCCCGCTTCCTCTGTGTCATATTTCTTTTGTAATGCATTCCAAACCTCTTTCGCAATTGACAACATACTATAATAATCATATAACTCATTAGTTAGGCCATTAAGAATTAAATTCTTATAGATGAAATCAATTTCTGTCCACGCGGTGAGTTCCTTCATTTGTTCTTCCGTAGGATCCTTTTTCAGGGGTTGTTGGCTTTTCATTAGTGCATGCAGCTGCTACTTTCTTCAATGTGAGAAGAAATAACATTTTTTGTTTCCACCTTTTGAAGTGTTTCCTTTGAATCGAAATGGGTGGTTGAGATTGGAACGCATCAAATCGAATTGGAAGTGTTCGATCATCTCAGCAGATTGAAAAAATGTCTTAAAATTGTTGATGTTTGTTTGACGTCAATCTACAACTCACGTCGGATTTAGGAGCACAGTAGCCAAGAATAGAAATTTTACAGTAGCGGTAAATAGAAATAGCAATAATACAGTAACAACAACTAAACAATAACAACAACCACACAACAACAAAAATAATTTGCTGCAAAACAGAAACTATATGAATGTACTGCTGAGTCGCAGAATACACTCTCTTTAAGATGTTTTGCGGCTCTGCTTGAGACTGTGTAAACAAATAAATGCCCTGTTGTCCCTAGGATAAAACAGCATCTCGTCTACAGCTGACTTTGCATGGAAATCAGCTGGCAAAATTCACTCAACTACAGATACTAGAATGCTCGAAAACCTTTTGAGAGAATAAAGAGAATATGAAAGTATTTTTTCGGATGATCCTTTAGGAATGGGGGAAGACAATATATATATATATATAATGGTTTTTGTGAGGGCAACCAAAGAGGCAAAAATTAAATAAGGGAGTAAATCATGGGTTGAAAACAAAAACGTCAAACAAAAAATTTAATTTGACAAATAAATTTTTTTAGTAAAAAAAATATAGATAGATATTATTTTACCTCTCCTCACCACGCCCGAGGGGCGGCATGTGGAGATACGAGCATCAAACAATGAGTATAAGAAGATACATCTACTGATCCATCAGGTTTGAGAATAAAATAATATTATATTTTCTTTTATAAATTTTTCATTCAATAAACCTTAAAAGACTAAAAATGGTTTTTTTTTGAATTAATTAGGATAATAAATAATTTATTTATATAAAATTTTAAAAGAAAAAATATTAAAAAAATATCACAAACCACCTCTCAACTACAAGATTACTCCCAAACTTTTAATTTCATAAATTATACTTAAACTAAATAGTTTATTATAATTATAACACTTTATAAAAGATTTATTTGGTAACGAAATTAAATTAAATGACTAATTATAGGGGCATAAAAAAAGTTCAATTATTGATGGGGTTTCCCTCCTCTCTCAATCTAAGTGTTACAAATTCACAAGCTTTATTAATTGAGAAAAATGCAAACAACTTTTCTTAGAAAAAGAAAAAAGATTATATTTATTATTGTGTGTTTTTGGATGAAATTGCACTTTTTTATTTGATGTGTATTTGAATTGACAGAAGTAGCTTTGCTGTCCACTAAGTCGGAGGAATAGAATAATTATCATTATGTTTTCTTTTTCTTTTGCACTTCAACTAAAAGCATATTTTGGGTTTGGTTGCTTCCATTTTGTCATTGCATGCTCATTTTGAGCAAAAGGATTTCAAAGATTAGGATGTGTGTAGACATTTCCCTATTAATAAAGATTAGGTGAAGATATGTATTCATCATATTATTTGGAGCTACAATTTTAGCAATATACTTTTCAATTTTTAGTTTTACTCCAAAATTGATGAAATAATAATAACTTTCGGTTGCAGTAGAATACACTTTTGTAAATGATTTTTCAAAATTTAATGGCATTGGATAATATAGTTTTTCTTTTTAAAAAAGCAACTATAAACCTAGTAGTTGAAACTAAATTTAATATTTATTAAATGTAAAAGAGACTATAATGAATATTTAAAAATATAGAAAGATATAAACTTTCTTTTAATTGCACTATTAATACACAACC
>JBBPDI010000029.1:25398767-25412445 GCA_037974545.1 Cucumis variabilis | reverse complement strand
GTCCACTTTCAAGTACATAACCCTAAAATACACTCTTATCTAATCACTTCACTTTATTCTATCAAGTGATTTTGGCAAACCACTTTTAACCGAGCTATCAATTAAAAATCTATTATTAACACCATTTGTCTTATACACCTTTATCACCTAAACCATAACTAAAGATTCACTTTTATCAAATAAAAGAACAAAATATAAAGATTCATCATTTGTGTTCATCATCCAATAGTATATTCTAAACTATAATATTTTTCTTTTTTTCTACTTAAATTAAATTCAAATGATATGCCAATAGTGAAATAAAATAGGTTATAATCCTTATAATTAATTATAATGTTAGAACTTGCAATTTCAAATTTAATGCAAAGTTAATATTTATAAAAATTTGTTAAGTAATAACAATATTGTTTTATATAAGAAGGAGAATTGTGTAAATATTTATTTTCACACTTGGATGATCATTGTGAACGAATTATTTAGAGAAAAGTAATAATAATAGACACTAATTATTTTAAGATTTGTCAATACATTTGTATGAAGAGTATGTGTGTTTTGAAATATGAATTAGATGGAGTGATAATTACTATTTAATTTTTTGTAAATATAAAAATCAAATAAGTAAATAAAAATTGTATTTCAATTCTTATAATATATTATTAAGTTACTACATTGCAATTATTAAAAATCGAATAAAAGAGAAATCAGAGGATAAGTTAAAAAAAAAAAAAAAAGGCAAAAAAGGCCTTTTGAGAAGAGGAATCTAATAAAAGAAGTATGGGAGCTTAGGAGTGGGCAGTGGATAAAATAAAAACCTTCTCCATATACAATGGAACTCTGTTTCTTTGAACTTTGTGTGATTCGGCAGAGATGATCAGTGTTTGCTTATTATTTTTCTCATCTCAATCATTCCCATTTTTAAATTCCCACACACACTCTTTAAGGCATTTTCAAATAAATAATATTGGGAAGTGTGACATTTTCTTCAATTCCAACTTCAATTAAATTAATATTCATCCAATCCATCCATCTAAAACTTTTCTTACATTTCCCATCTCTTTGATTTAATTAAAAAGACAAGAAAAGAATAAGGTTATTGCTTCCAAGGCTTCAATTATATTCCCTTCAAGTTCCATTGCCTTGTGGTGTAACCTTTAAGAAATGTTGCTTAATTTGTTTGTGTAAGCAACATTTTTAGAAATTATAAACAGCATTGCTTCTATAACAAATTTCTTCTTTTTTCCTTTTGTGTTTTTGTGTTTTTTTAACCTATCAAAATTAAATAAGCAATCATTAATGTACTTTAAACTTATTGGCAATAATCTTGTATAAAGATATTATGATAATGGAAGGAGATTTGAACCATACAATTCTTTTGTTGTTAATATGTATATTGTATATGCTAGTTGAGTTATAAAAAATATTATATTATATTAGTGATCTTATAGTAAAACCTATTTTTATATTAATATTGATATTAAGATCCTACTAAAATTTATTTAGAAATCATGGTTAAAAACGTACTGGAATTTGTTTAGAAATCATGGTTGAAATTTTTTATTGTAATTTGATATAGGAATGTTATTGTTTTTATTAGGATATTTAATATTGTTTTTCTTTAAATGAAAATTATATTAAGAGTTACTTATTTTAACAATTTTTTTTTTCTCTAAACAAGTTGATTGAACTTGATTGAAATTGTTTGCAAAAAATAGACAAAAGAGAGTAGCAAGGGAAAGTTGATGTTGATAAATTTTTTGAGGAAAACTTTTGTCTCTTCATTCTTATAAAATATAAATGGAAAATTTCATCAAAATAGAAATTTAAATTGAAGATAGAGATGGAGATGATGTTATCTAAAACCTACCCTTAAACATCTTTTAATTTAGTTGAAGCCTAAAACCCGAAATTCAACCCAAGTTATTTGGCTCTACATTAATTATGAGAAATTGATGGAAAACTTAATTATAAATACTTTGACATCTCTCAACATTTATCTAAATAAATATTATCCCACAACACAATAAATGATGTATAATATGTAGTTAATTAGAAGTACTTGTGGACCAAGGGCAAATCCAAAAAGGGGAAATGGTAGAAAAATTGGTAAAATAGGCGTACGCCAAACTAGTAGAAAACAAATAAAATATAACATTTTACTTATGTCAAAGTGTATTGTGCATTTTATATATACATCGTCATATTAGGAATGACCATATATATCGTAGACCTAATGCGATGATGATGTCTATCGCAATTCTTATTTTCTCCATCCAAATGCAATATTAATGATAAAAATATAACAAACTATCATGATACACATAACCATTGTGTTAAGACTATAATAGAATATACGATCTTTAAAGGTTTGAAAGCCCACGGCCTTGACCAAATTAAAGCATAGGTGGTAGAAGGCAATATGAACAAATCACCTAAAAAAATGCATCTTGCATAAATGGTTGTGTCTAGTTTTAACATTTTTTATTCCAAACATATTCAAGAAGAAACTAGAGTCATTAGCTAGGTCAACCCCTTCATATTAATACATTTTTGTAATACATTTTTGTAACTTCATAAACTGTCTTCTTCGTCGTGCTCATATATATTCATTATACTACTAAAATTTTGATATGAGGTAAGAATCTAAGATGCTGTGAAAAGCATTACATCAATGTGCAATGTTAATAGTGTAGTTCAATTCTTTTCTTGGAATTAACAAATTTACCACTTAAAGGCAAATGTAGGTCAAACTAATTTTTCTTGTCCAATTTGTTCAACCATTAATACTTAGCCCTAATACAATTAAATAACTTTAATATTAAATAGATGTTAAAAAATGAGAGTTTGAAATTACAGCCCACATGGTTGGACGCAAAAAAAAAAATGTATTAAGTTTACTACTTTTAACCTTGACTTTAAGAGATTCACAAATTCAGTTTTAGTTTTTGAAAATCAAAACTTACTTTCTCTTAGTTTAAAATTTTGGTATTTCTCTATTTACATGAGGTTTTTTTAAACCCTAAACCTTAAACTTTAAAACATCATCAATATCACAATTTCTTAACAAAATAGATACAACTCAATTATTGATTCTCTGTCTATGTATGAAGTATATTTATTTGTATACAAAAAGGTTAAAATCTTCATCAAAACCCTAAAACTTGTTAACAACTACCTATTAGCTAGTCTCATCATATATGGATATTAAGGATATATTACAAAGTGAACTAGAATTGGTTAATTCATCACTAGATATGTTTTTAATTATTTGAAATCGATAAAAAAAAATGCAATTTATTTTACATTTTCAAACAAGGGTTTCATATAACTATCAACATTGTTTTTCAATTTTTAAAAAAACTACGTAGCTAATTACGAGTTACCCCTACACTTTTAAATATGTCTAATATATAGATCTCAAATTTTTTAATTTAGTATCTAATATGTTCATAAAATTTATAAAAATTCTAATTGTGTCTACTGTGCATTCTTTAACCTATTCAATACTAAAAAAAACATTCATGAAAATGTACTCAACACAAAATTTAAAAAATAGAGTTACATTAAACATAAAATTCAAATTATTTATATAGACAAAAACCATATCATATACAGATAACAGATTGAAAGTTTATGAATTTAATAGACATTTTCAAAGTTCAAGATCCTAGTAAACAGAAATTAAAAGTTTAGAGTTGATTACGACACAAATCTACGTGTGATTTATAAAAAAAAAAATGAACAAAGAAGATATTAAATGAAAATATAGATTCAAAAGATTGTTAATGCGGCCCATTAATAAATTGCCCACACTTTATCCACCACCCATTTGGGCTCCCAAAAACAAATATCATTTGAGGTTTAATATCTTCATCAAAGAATTGAATGGATGAGATCTTCTTCTTCTTCTTCTTCTTCTTTTTTCTTTTTCTCTTTTTTTTATTATTTTTGGAAAGACTAACAAGAAAAATGTAAATGAAAGGTTCCTTAAGAATCATTTTCACATTTATATATAATGATATGAAATGAAACAAGGATATTTCTTTTTTCATGTGGTGTTAGAAAAATGACCAAATTAGATATATAAAAAAATTCCTCTAAATATCAATCTCATAAGATATTTTAGCTCATCTTTCATACCCACAAGAATAAGATATGGGTAAAAAACTTTAGTTGAGAAATGATCCATTAGGATGCAAATTGTTGAATAGAAAATTAATGACTTATTAGTTGCATTTTAAGTGGAAATATCATGCACATAGCTCAATATAATGAAAATGTATTCATAATTTAAACACTAGAAAATAGTTAATTTTATTAAATATTTTGAATTAATTTTTTCAAAAAATTATTATATAATTTGGACGACGTGTCAAATAAGATATTTAATAATTGAAAGAAAAAGAAAAAAAAAACGATAACTCAACTCATCTAAGATTTGTTTGTACTTTCAAACACGAGATGAAAGTTTGATTTGTCCTTAGAAAATATTTTAAAAAAGAAAAGAATGGTTGTGCAAAGCCATTCTGGCCCAACCTCAGAAAGATCCAACTCATTAAGCATTCAATAGCCCAAGCTGAAAGCCAAGCCCAAAGGCCGATGGTGAAATGCTTGGAGCCCATTTATGTGGGCCGCTCTATCCTTCATTGGGTATAGAAAATATCAAAATATCATGAGAATAATTTTTAGGGAACTGATAATATTTCATCTTTTAACTTTTGTTCACAAAAAATAGTAGTTGCCACAAGAAATTGGTTTATAAAAAAATTGCAAAGGCTATGCTATAATATCTTATCATTTCGGGAGAGCATTCAGTCTGTCCATGAGTGACTTGAAAATAAAATTTAGGATTGAAATGAATGCTACATTATACAACTTCAACCAATATCCTTAAGTCTATTTAGTGCACGCTTTCGAATATAGATACTCTTGTGATATAAGTGAAATGTTTGTTTAATTATTTTTGTTGGTTTTTAAGATCAAGTCATAATAGGATTATTTGTGACCGCATATTTACAATACAAATGGAGAATCAGTTGGACCTTTGATCTTAAAAGTAGGTCATTTGTACAAAAATCTCAATATTTAAAGAGATGAAATAAATAGTATAAATTTTGCTTATGATTCATTTATAACCATAACTTTTGCTTTAAAAAAAAACATAATGGTTATCAAGAAAAAAAACATTTTTCGCTTTTTCTTATGGATAAATATGCATCAAAACAACAATTTCATTTATTTCTTTAGGCTTTCTTTTACCATAAACAAAAATTCAAAGTTAAATTGAAGCTTTGATAAAATATTTATATAATTAAATTTATCCTAATTTATAAACTAAAGCATTAATTTAAAGTCAATAAATTATTTAATAACATAAAATATCATATTTGAAAACTGGTTCAAAATTAAATATTTTAAATAGGTGTAGAAAGTGAATTAATTGAATATTTAAGAGTGGAAATAAAAGTATAAATGGTTGAATAAGGTATTTATTATGAATTGTTGTAGACTTTAATTTGGAGATAGAGATAAGGTATATCAAAGGAAAAAAAAAAGATTGTAAGAATGATAAGGAAATTTTATTTGTTTTGTTCTCAAGATTTTATGACAAATCTTAGATATTTTATTAACTCATTGTGTTTTCATAATGACAATTGTTTTTGAATTCCTACTCTTTCTTTTTCACTCCATTTAATTTCTAACTATTATAATTTTTATTTCATATTCTAATTAATTAAATAGATACCTCTATTATGTATTAGCAAATATAACATAACATATATAGCAAAATTTAGTTTGAGTTCATAAGTTTATTAATATATAATAAATCATATCGCTGACAGAAGTTTATCAATACTAAAAATTTACAAAGAATCATATATGTAAATTTTGTATATAAATATGCTTCCTAATGCAACCTTGTAAGATACATTGATAGTGCTCTATAAACAAAATTTAAAAAAGAAAAAGAGAGAGAGAGAAAGAGTTTGTGTTTCATATGCATTTGGTAGCAAATATATTTATTAGATTTTACAAAAATATTTTAAATATGTATTTAAATATTTTGAATTAAAAATTTAGTAAAGATGACATACCAAAATTATTTTGGAATCTCTAGTATTTGGATTTTGTTTAAAAATGAAAAGAAGAATAGTTGGTTGAATTATGTATTTGAGAAAGTGAATGAAAAATGAATTATATGTAGTAGTGATGATATTATGATGAAATAAAAAGAAAAGGAAAAGAAAGAAAGGTCCAAAAAGCAGCTCAACTACTGCTATAAAGGATAAAGATGAGACAATGAGATGATATATAGAGATAAGATATGAGTCATATATAATTAATTAGCTACCACAATACAACTTTAATCTGTGTTTACAATTTTAGTATAAAAATATAAAGCAATCAGCCACACTCTCCTCCTCTCAACAACTACAATACATTTTTATTTCCTAATTTTCATTCAACCAAGATTCAATTTTGTTTTCTAATGTTTTATTCTCTCAACTTTCCCCAATTTAATCTTTATACTGTAAATTTTATAACAATGGTCCAAATAATCAGTGTGAAAGTCTAATAATATTTCTAGCATAAATAAATTGAACTACTAATTAAGAAATTAACTCAAGAATTTTATAAAATGTCTATATTATAAACTAATAAAATTTGACATAAAATTAGATTTTTTTATGTTGATGATCAAGTTATTTTAAATTTGAAAGTACAAAGACTAAATTATTATATATCAAGTTTGCGGCCTAAATTGATATAAAAGTGAAAGTGCAAAGACTAAACTATTATAGACCAAAGTTAGAAAATAAATTACTAGTCTTTTGTTATTTTTATGAAAGTTTCGTGACCAAAATGTAATAGAAAATCCATGAAAGTAAGATTGAGAAACACTTAAAAGAATTAAAAATTAATACATATATTAATAAAATACATCTTCCTTTTCGATTGCTTGATCATAGAAACTCTAAAGTTAAGCGTGCTTAACTTAAAGCAATTTGTTGCTAGGTCACAAGGGTATGTCGGGGGCTTGGAGCGTTACACAAAGTATTTTTTATGTATATTTTAACAAACACAAAAATATTGCTTATTTAAAACATTTTGTGATAAAAAGTGAAAAAGTCAAAACTGCTGAAAGTACTTATAAAATATAACAAAAATTTAAATTTTATCAATGATAGACACTAATTAACACAGATGAATTTCTATCAATGACACTGACAAATACTATAGAAGTCTAAAAGTCTATTAGTGTCTAATTTTTGATAGAACATGAAATTTGTTACATTTTGTAAATATTTTAGTTTAGTGTTTATTCCACACGAGTCTGTTATTTAAAATATATCATATTTTTATTTTGTATGAGTGGTATAAAAAAATAATACCACCGAAGAAAACTTTTTTCTAAAAGCAGAAAAATAGGTATAGTTGGATTTATTTTGCTACCAATTTGAAAACAAAGCTTTATATTTAAGTGGGCAAAGTTTTATAAATATATCAAACTTACAAATATGTCAATTGTATATACAATAATTTAATAGTTTTGCATCTTTTCCTTTATTTATACATGTATTTTTTTTCTTGGGTTAAATTTTAAACTTATTAGTACATAAGTTTTGGCATACTATGCATGTGTCTATGTATACAAACACAATTGAAAAAAATGCAATTCACGTTAAAGTGTTTAGGTAACAAAGCACTTTTTTTTTTATTTGTATTTTTAAAGTTTATGTAATAAAAGACTTTAACGACGTTAGGTGTGAAAATTTGAAATCTTAAACTTCTAAATTAAACAAAAAAAGTTTATGTAGCTTGAGTTTAAGAAAAAATTGTGCTTGAGTTTAAGAAAAAATTATGTTTGGAATGTAGGTTTAGGTAGATTAAATTGTAGTGGAAGCGTGAAAATGGAGTAAAAGTTTTTAAATCTTAAATTTCTAAAATATTTCCTTGTATTTAGTTATTGATTAAATTTTAAAATTATTTAAGTTTGCTATTTTAATCACTTTATTATAGTTCAATTTAAAATAAACTTGAATATTTATTATTTTGATAGGTAGAGATTTGACTAAAATTATAATTTTTTTGGTTTATTGTTTGTTAATTTGAGATTTAGATTTTATTAGGTCTTAGAAATAAAATTTCACAAACTTTTTTCACTTTAATTAACTCTTAAAAATGTCGGGTTTTCAACCATAATTTACTAATTCCAAATTGAAAATTATATAAAGAAATAATTAAAATAGTTTTGTATATATATGTATTGATAGTTTCATTTTGTTTTGTTATCGATGGCAAGTAATCATGAAATTTGAATTTGAATTTTCATTTGACCATTAAATTATTTCCACATTTTAATTCAATTTAAAAAATGTTTCTAAGTTTTCTAGTTAAATTGACAAAAAAAGAAAAAAAAATTGTTATCAAACCAAAGCATAAAAAATGGTAGATGCAATATATGTTTACATTTTTCGCTCGGTCACCAATATATTTGACTTACAATTGAGATTGCAATAGATATGTGATTAATTATTGTCAATTTTAAACATAGAAGATAAACGTAGAAGATAAGAGAAGAGAGATAATTAAAAAAAATAATCTAACATAACAATACTAAAAAAATTTCAGAAGAAAAAAAAAAGTAGTAGAATGAGAAAATGCATTTTAAATATTGGAAATTCTTTAGAAAAGAATCTTTTAAAAATTTATTTTTATTTAAATATTTTTAATAAAAACATAAATATGTTTGATAATTATTTTTTAAAAGTATAAATTGTGTTTGGTTTGTTATAGATTAAAAATATTTTTATTAATATTTTTCAAGGTTGGTCGGTAGCAATGGAGGTTGGGTCTGAAGTGGTCGCTAAAGTTGGTGACAGAAAGTTCTGTAATGGAGTCTCCAAAAATGGCAATCGATCGCTAATGGTCATTGATGAATTTTCTAAATTAAATTAGAAAAAAAAATGTAATTGATTGGTTTGAATAGTGTTTGATGTTCATGAAAGAGTGAGTAGAAACTTGTTTTAGTTTAATCCTTACACACTTTTTGAAATGTTTTCAAATTATAAACATTGATAGAAATAATAAGCGTTAGAGATTTGATATCGACTATATTTTGCTATGGATGTTGTGGCAGTTATTGTATGAGATGTTTGCTAGCTTGGTCTCTTAAGTAGTCCTTCAGATTGTCTTTGCGATTGCTATGCTATTCCAAACTAATCTTCTTTTTTTTTTCATATCTAGATATTCAAAGAGGTTATTCTCACGATTATGTTTTCATTTTTGTTCTATGTAAATTATGAGTTTGCATTTGTTTTCTCTTTTCCATTTTACATATTTAAGAAAATCTAGGCTGTCACTTTGAAGAACCTTTATGTCACTGTTCTGTGTTTGTGTCGAAAAACACAAGTATGTCGATCCTACAGTTTTGAAGTTTGTACTACTGTCAATCTTGAATATTTCTGATTTAGATATGTTGGTGAGTCATTTACTACATATTGAAGATGAATTTTTCTTACTCAAGAGAGTCCAAAGTATTTCAAGTAAAGCGGAAAAGGTAGAAGTGAGAGAGTCTCACACCTTTAGAATTTGAAACTATATTGACCCAAAATTACTAATATTAAACAATATTTCAACCGAAAATATGTTTTGGTAGAATCATATCCAAACATACAATTCTCTTAAATTCAATCAACTTGAAAATTAGATGAGATCCGAGTAATATGACTTTATTATTCATAAAAATATGGTGAAAGTAAAACCTTAAACATAATTATTATTCATCTTTATTATTAAAAGTGGAAGTAGAGAGAGACAAAAATGGATTAAGAGAAGAGTTTTGGGAGAAGGTAGGGAATGATTGAAGTGGTTAGAAGGATACATGATAAGAGTTGGAGAAAAATGTTTGGTGGTATCATAATCCCTTTGTCTAAAAAAATGTATTAATAATTATATTTTAATTTCATTTATTAAAAGCTATTGCTGTTCACACTTTCCCCAATTTCCTATTCTCTTGATTAATTGATTCTTCCACCAAGTGAGTTGTATTGTCCCCATCAATTCTAAAACTATTCATAAACCATACACTTAGTGTGTAACTATTATGATACAATTTATTATGATTTTCGATTTTTAATTTCATTATACTTTCGTTATTAATTTATTTAGGTTAAAGTTATTGTTTTTCTTTTTATATATCCTTAATCAAATATTAACATTTTTTGTTATTAATATAATTTTATTTGCATATTTTATCCGAAGGGTATAGCTATAGAATGTGTAAGAAAAAGTTAAATTTATATTAATTAGACTTAAATTTCATTATAGTGTAAATTAAATTTAAACAATTGTTTTACTTTACGCCTTAATTATTAGAATTTGATATTCTGAGGGTTTATGGGAAAATATAACTTTTACATTTTGAAAGGGTAGGTGTCACTTTTCTTGTAAAATGTTTAGAAATTAAAAATAGATATTTAAGAAGTTCAAAAGCATTAAAATAAAATAAACCTTAGAAACCAAAACATGTATATATAATTTATGACCTCAAAGTAGATACTTTGAGGGGTTTCTCTCTTTTTCTTCTTCCTTTTCTTTTCACTTTTATATACTAGGAGACAATAAGTGCTTTGAAAATATTTTTAAAAATATATCTTAAAGCACCATCCTTCATCTTTAAAGTATCGTTATTGTTATTATTAAATGAATAAGTTAGGTGTATAAATCTTTTTTTTTTTTTAATATTTGAAAGTGTTTGAATCAGCCAATTATGTGTACTTTAACTAATCTGACAAGATAACTCAATTGATCCTATACTACAAGAAAAATGACATACGACGACAGTTAAAATCAATCATATTAAAAATTATTTATAGTTTTTTCAGTCATTGATAAGCCTGTCAAATCTATCTATGACAGCTTGAAAAAACTGTCATAATAAGTGTTTTCATGAAAGAAAATAAATGTTACATATCTAATATTCTTGACAGATAATAAATATCATTATTTTATATTTTATGACAATGACTAACTGTCATCAGTTCACACATATTAGAGTAATTATCTGTCATTATTTGCATATTGACGACTATTATAAAATATCACAAAATCTTATATTTTGACATCTTTTTTCTCTCAAGAATATGCCAATCATGACGATTATTAAATGTCAAGAAAATACCTCACATGACTATAATTGATTGTCAAGAATACCTTTGCCTTGACAGTTTCTTTTTTTAAAATCAAATGTCATATACTCCTCTGTTAGTACATTTTTTTCTTACCCTATTTTACTGAACAATCCCTATTTTTCTTGTCGTCTTGCCATTACACAGACCAGTTCAATCACAAAGTAGTATACAACACACCCATATAGAAACAAACAGTCAACGGTATATATATACGTTATCATACACTTTGTAATATTTATACAATTGTTGGTAAATGGTTTACAATAATAAAATAAACAAACATCTTTGGGTTACAACATGCGTAAAATAAGTACATTGCAACCAAAATTTTGCTACCAACCCTACAAAAAGTCCTATAAATCAATAAGTTGCTCCAATATATGGTTTCAATGCTCCAATGGAGTTGTTTAAGAATTGAAAAATGAGCATTCTAATTCTATGGGAAACACAAATTACCGAAGAAACCGTAAGTCAATTTCCAACAAGATGTAACTAAGCCAAGAGCATTCAAAGACATGATCACATGAATAGTCTAGTACATTTTAAAGTCTTTTCTAATTTGTATTTCTTTTAGATGGAGGAAGAATATAATACTGAACCAAAGTTAAAGAACGAAAGAGCATCCAAAAAACCAAGCCCACAAAAAGAAATTCCACCAAAGAAAGAGACTTCAAACAAACAAAATAAGACATGAAGAATAATTACAAAAAGATTTTGACACTGGCACCTAAAGAAACATAGAACCTCACAAGATGGTATTGTCCAAACTCACTTTCTTGTCAAAATCACTTTTAAACTACAATAGAAAGTTTTGAACTACAATAACATACAACAAATGACAAAGAAAATCCAAAACTTTGTATTGAGAGTTTTGAACTACAGTAGCAACCACAATGTGGGGAGAGGAGTGGGGATGACTAAATGAAAAGCAACAATTCAAGAGCTAATAAGTATAAAAGTTACAATACAAGTTAATCATGAGAGAGAGCCGATAAGTTAACCAAATCCTTATCAAAACACATTTAGGAACAAATGATCAAAACACGTTTAGGAACAAATCAAGACTACCATAGCTGCAGGATAGTTATAGCACTTCAACACACATAAACTAATCAAATGCAATAACTTTCAACAAACTAGAGTTGTAAGAATACTTTGAAATAAATATTACCTGTTAACTATATCATTAGATTGTTATGAACTTCTTTCTATGTTAGAGGTATCCTCTTAAGCTGCTAGCCTCCGTAAGATAAGCATAAAACCCTACGAATCACATTTAAAACTCTCAAACAAAACTAGAAAAAGATAACACTACAAGAGATTGGGGCTTTCTCGACGTAGTCTCGCGTTGTAACCGCTCAAAAAAACGTTGGGAGTGGGTTCCCCGACGTATTATTCAATGTCGGAAACCACGTCAAAAAATCTGTGTCAGGAGAACCATCTTCGACGTACCTCATACGTGTGTTAGGAGTTTGTATCTCCTGACGTTTGTTTCATGACATTTAGTATGCGTCGGAAAGTTGTATCTTCCGACGTTCACTCACTTCGGGTGAAGGTGAACGCTAAACAGACGCCTGACGTCGTGCACATGCGTCGGTAATAGTCCTCTCTACCAATACATGTGCTGCGTCGGGAATCCCATTTAATTTTTTTAAATATTATTATAATTATTTATTTATTTATTTTCTATTTTATTTATTTTATATTTTTTATATTTTTTTCGACTATTCGATTTTGATTTAATTTAAATTAAAACTGAACAATGAAAACAGTCAATAAAATATCGAAATTGAAATTGTATTAGAATTACATAAATATCAAAATAAGTTCAAACAAGAAAGCAATACAAGGAAATTAATACAAGGAAGCAAGAAAGCAAGAAAGCCGCAGACGCCTCACGATCCTCCATGTGCCCGACTCAATTCTTCAATCTTCTTCATTGTTTCTTCCATTTGTCTAGACTGTATCTCGAAGAACCTTCTCTGCTCTTCAATCATGCGTCTAGTTTCTTGAAGCTCAAGTCGTTATTGCTCAATGAGGATTGCATTAGCTTCTTCGATCACTGTAGAATGTGAAGAACAGGTTAAAGAACTGTTACCTGCACTTTGGCGGGACTTGGGCCTAAGTCCCCAACCAAGACCTTTTGAGTAACCTAGACGCTTACCCAAAACGATCTCATAAATATCATCATCAGAGAGTGGCTGAGAACCCTCTAGGGTAGGCTAGCACTGAAGTGCCAGCATTTAACTCGATAACAAATAAAATTTTATGTAAGTTATGAGGGAAGGGTTAAGTACATAATTTAGACAAAATGAAGTTCAAACTAACATGCGCATCCGCAGGCGAAATGAATTCTCCACTCCGAAAGTGTATTTCTCTGAATAATTCAAGTTGGTCGACTGGTAGACCTCGTTCCTCAGCAAGGTCATGCTGTCGTTGTAGAAACGACTTCGACCCACTACTATGACTGTAAGGCTGCTTCTACC
>JBBPDI010000029.1:25366075-25376938 GCA_037974545.1 Cucumis variabilis | reverse complement strand
GGTAAGAAAGAATGTCTCATCCAAACCCAAATTAAAACTCTCTGCTCTGCCAAAAAAAACTATCCAACTTGTTTTTCTTTTCTTCCCTTGTTTACCCCTATCATTCACACATGTTTTTTCCTTCATTTCATTTCACCTTCTTCTATGTACTATGCACCTCCTTTTCTACCTTTAATTCAATACCAAATACCTTACCTTTGATATGAAATCGACAAATAAAGAAAACGTAAAAATATAAACATTCAAGATCGACACACACATAACGTTATATGAATAATTTGTTAGCTTTGCATCTATAAACATACAGGAAACTTATATAAGTTTATTATTTGAGAGAAAAATCAAATGACTCATCGTAGATACACTAATAAAGAGTCTATATATACAACACAAGCCTTCCAAACCCTATAGCTAAAATTGTAAAGTAGTGACAGATCCTGTGTTTGGTCATTCGAAGAGCTAGATAATAAATTTCAGGTATTCCGAACACTTATTATTGTATAATTATTGAACATATATTTACCTTTTCTTTAATCTACTTTATCCCTACTTTGTAATCCCTTAAGATGATCAATAGTTTAAGGCGTATGTGAACAAACAACTTATGTTATGTGTACTAATATATATACGTTAAGACGTACTTCGAATATCAACAATATTTCTTGTTTGAGAAATCTAAAAAAAAGGAACAATTGAAAACTTTATCCACGTACTTTCTCTTGTAAATGTATTCAAATAAATAAATATTATTTTTCGAAAGTAAATAAACATAAAATTGTTATTTACATATTCAAATTTAACCATTTCTTCAAGTTTGTTTATTTGTTTGTTTATGAATTTTCGTGTCTAACAATGTGTCTAATATTAATAGTATGAACTTTTCTTAGAATATAATTTTAGAAATGCCGGTGTAATCGAGATTCAAACTTTGTTTAAACTTAAAAATAAGAATACAACTTTGTACCTACGTGAGTTTGAAAATGAATTAGATATAGAAGGATAGTTATACTGAGTTAACTTCTCCATCTACTCATCCATCTAATTTTGATTTTGAGCATTAACCTGTGTTAGATTAATTCTTGCATGGGTTGAATCATAACCACAATTTGAATTGAATAAAAATGAAAGTTTCAAGTGGAACCAAAGAAAAGAATCATAAGAATATATTTTATTTCTTCCCTTTCTTCTTCATATAATATTTTTGTCTTGTCATTGCCTTATTTTGGCATTGAAGCATTATCCAAGTATGGGCTCGAGTTGTAATATAATGGGGACAAACTCTGAAGACCAAGACATTTCTTTTGTCTTTTCATTTTATATATTACCATTTATACATGAAGAGATAGGGAAAAAATGGATGAGAAAATGAAAGCAAAATAAAGAGCTTAGATAAAGAAGCTAAGTGGGGACTCATTATTATTCAAAATCCAACTAAACAAAAATATTATTTTGTTACTTTACTTTCATTTTTCTATATTTGTTAATGGGTTTCACCAAATTTTAGTTTGGTTTTTGGTGAAACAAATTAAAGCATATTCAATCATGATGGAAAAAGAAAATTTAATACATCAATTATCGCAATTGTTATCATACTAAGTACGAGTACTAAAGTAACTGAAAACATCCTTTTAAAAAACATATGTCTATTTTAATTTAATCCTCACAACTACACTGAGAAATTAGTACAATCATATTGATACAAATTCTTTATTTTTAATCACCAGTTTTCTATTTTCTTTTTTAAAAGAATAATCAATACTTCGTCTTTTATTCCAATCAATCTTTACATAGTTTAGAATTTTTCTTACTTTGAACTTTATAGTTGGATTGTTTCTATATAAATTTGGGAAGCGATTAATAAAGGAAGCCTGCAAAATTCTCAATTGTGTTGAATGTAGTCAAAGGCAATGGAGGGTTAATAATGAAGAAAATTGAAATTTCAACAATATTGGAAACTTCCCAAATTCATATCCAATTCAATGTTGGTCAATTGAGGCCAAACTTCTTTGTAGAAAATCTTCCCAAATATCATATGAAAACTAATAGTATAAGAGTTTCAAATATCTAGGAAATAGGTTTATTCTACGTTTGTATGAGATTTTAAAATATCGATAAAGTATAAAATTTGATGGATACTTTTGAAAAGAATTATCAAATACAAAATTCAAAAAATAAACTTAAATTAGTAAATAAATATATATTTTTTTATTTTAAATTAGTCATCCTGTCCTATTCAAATCTATAAAAATGTGAAAATCTAATTAGCTATGGAAAATAGTTTATACAAAATTTTAATTAAAAGTAAATTATATACTCATTTTAAATACATATTCTCACTTTTTATATTAGAAAAATAAGTTTAACTTGTGTTGGATAAAGTTAAATAATCACCACCCTAAAATTTCAACTTAATTTTTCAAAATTTAAAAATTAAAAATAAGTAAAAATATACTTGTTATGTTAATTAACACTTTAATTAGTTGCACTACACTAAAATTGATATCACCGTAATTTACAAAAAGAAATAAAAGAAAAATATCTTGAAATAACTTTAGTCACGTACCATTAGTGTTCTTTGATCCAAAAGCGTTTGTAATCCCCAATGTACCTAATATTAATTGCGACTTGGAAAACATGTACATCAACTAAAAACTATTTAGTTAGTAGCAATTTGAACATGCTAATTCAACAATACAAAATTTAGCCCTTAGTTCTTGAACTAAAAAATAATCAAACCCTTAAGTTCTAGAAATGGCCTTTAAATCAATTATGAGGTTGTTATAATTGTACTATCAAATTAATACACTTGTTATCCAACTAAACCTATCTAACCACTTTTAAAACCATAACAATATAGAGTGTTTTATTTGTTACAATTTTCCAATTAAAGAGAATTATTCAAAATTAAAGGTCTAATCGTACACTCCAACTATTTCTAGAGTAGTAGGTAGTTTTTTTTCTTTTTAATAACAACTATAATAATTAACTGAGATCACGTTTGTCTGAAAGATTCATAAGACATGAAAGTAAGTAAGCTAACTAAAAAATTGTTAAATAAATAAATGGATGGTAACGTAGGGAAAGAAGTCTCGTGTTCTTCCTATGGTTTGTGATTTAAATTCAATGAAATTTGATTAGTAATCTCACCCATGTTATTAAAAAGTAATAAATATACCAATATATATATATATATATATATATAAAGGTTTTGTTGCAATTTGGGAGAAGTATGGCATGTTAGCCACGTAGAAGGGTCCTTCAAGAAGAGAGAGAGAAAAGAATGAGCAAAGGAATGAAACTATGGAAGTCTTTTTTTATTAAACTCAAAATTAACCCAAAGTCTTTGAAGTTAATTCCGTACTAATTTACATATATCTTACAGTTTCCAGATTTATATATATTATCAAACTATACTCAAAATTACTAGTTTAATTTTTTAATTTTAGTTTATAAACTCTTTAATCTAAATTATAACCTTTTGTTTTTAGCCTAACTATAATTCGACTAGCTAATCAATCCTTAAAAACATGTATTCTTAATTAATAAAAAATTGCTTGATTCATCCCTAAATACTTTTGGAATAATTACAATTTATAAATTCTAATTGATATAAAATTAGTTTCTTTCGTTAAAGAATAGTTTTTTTTTCTTTTCTAAACTTTTAAATGTATTTAATAAATTGTTAAATTCTAGTTGGATAAGAATAGATTTTTTTGTTCTCACTTTATCTCTAAATTTAGTTGTTTTGTTATTTATCTTTTTTTACCGTTTTCATGAACCGGTTAAGATTTAAAATATTAATAGTAGTTTATATTTAAACAAATATATTTTTTTTAAAAAAATTATTAAGAATTTAAATATTTCTTAAAAAAAAAGATGACTATTAGGAGAAAACAGTGAGTATACTTAAAATGAAAATATAATTAGTTGAGATATTTTATTTATTTATTTACTTTTAGTATGATATAAAAAGGTGTTATTTTTAGTTATATATCTATAAAATGAACTTAGTAACTACTAACAAGTTGCTAACCTAATAACTATGCATTTCGATTTTAGAAAATATTTTGAGTCAAATGCAAGTAACAATATTAGTTTGGTCTGATTTTGAAAATATATTTTCAAAAAGAAATTGATATGTTTCTTTTTAGCAAAAGAAATTTTGTAAGTTGAAATAGTGTCTAACATTCTTTTAAAAAAAATATATATATTGGATGTAATTATGTAGTTTCTTCAATCATAGAGAAAAAAAAACAAAATGAATGTATTTTTAAAAAAGTTCATTAAATATAAAATCTTTATGTTAAATATAGCAAAATAAACCAAAATGTTTACAAATATAGCAAAAGATTTTATTTACGATGGACTTGCAACATATCAAAATAAATTACTATCTATGTCTATCGTTTATTATTATGATAGACATAACAAACACTACCAGCAGTCTGTTTTGATCTATTGATCTAAAACCCTTTAGCGAATTGGAATTAAGAACTCTTTCGAAGTGAGAACCTCTAATTCTCAATTACTAAAATCCTCAAATAAATATGAATTCAACCCTAATTGCTTTAAAATCGAATATCTTAGACAAGAACAAATTCCTCACTTAAGATCCGAACACTCCATGATATAAGATAATCAATGTTCTAACATGTAATTCAAAACATGAATTGCAAATTTCTAATAAAATCTTATTTTATTCAAAACATGAAAGGTAAGCAAATATGAAATATAAGGTTTAAAAAGATGGATGCATCTTTGTTTGAGATAGAAATAATGACCCTTTTACCTTTCAATTTTGTAATTTAACCCCAAAAGGAGAACCGTTTTTTCTCTCTTTCTCTCCTCTCTCCGTTTATAACTAAAACCAAATTACTCCCTAAATTCATTAAAAAATAACAACTCATTCTCTATTTCTTTTGTTTTGTTTGGAATGATTTTATTTTATACTTTTGATTTTAGTTTTGTAAAAAAAAATATGAAATGACAACAAATTAAAAGTTTAAGAAACTAAACTTGATTTGATAATCCTTTTTAAAAGAAGAAGAAAAAGAAAAAAAAAACTTTTTAACTTTAAACAAATATATACATATAGAAAATAAAAAATAAATAAATAAAAGGGATGCCACGTGGACCCCACGGTTTTGCCTTTATCCCCACTTTTTCTTCAAGGGTGGGGCCCTTTCTCTCTCCCCCACAGTTCTAAAACCTTTCTTTTATTTCTCTCCCCGCCGACTCTGCAACTCACACCTAAAACACAAAGAGAGAGAGAGACTATCAATATTCTTTCATACACGAAACATTTTCCGATGAGAAATCACAAGTTCCGTTTCTCCGACATGATTCCCAACGCCTGGTTTTACAAACTCAAAGAAATTGGCGTCGCCTCCAGACCTAAATCTTTCCGTTCCAACAAAAACCCTCACCACCCACCTCCACCACCCCCGCCCTCCAAACACAAACTACAACCACCCCCTCCTCCCCCTCACTCTCGTTCTAGAAAATCTTACTATTTCACTAGACAACTCCATTCCAACGATGCCTATCTCATCAATTCCCCTCCACCCTCTCCGCCTCTTCTACCTGTACCAATCCCTCCGAGAAAGTCAACAAAACAACCCAAACCAGGAAGAAAACAAACGAGTTCCCGGTCGTCCGTCAAGCAACTCAGCTCCTCCTCCGTAGGCTGCAGCTGCCACACAACGGCGGAATCCATCTGGACAAAATCCGATTCTCCTCCAGAATTCTCCACTTCACCCTCCGACACCTCCCCTGATTTCCGAACTGACACAATCCTCACTGCCGAAGCATCCGAACACTTCGAGCACGACATCGTAATCGACGTATCGTCGAATTACTCCAACAATGCCGTCATCGGCGCTTTTGACGAACTGGAACTCCCGCCGATCATCACGAAACAGAAGAAAAAAACAGAGACAAAACAGAGAACGACGACGACAGGAACAAAGAAAGTTGCGGGGAATTCCCCGGGCGTACGGCTGCGGATTCACTCCCCGAAAATTGGGTACCGGAAAATGGGAGGGAGGAAAAGCGTGTCGTCACGGCGGAGCTTGTCGGAGAGTTTAGCGATAATGAAATCATCGTACGATCCACAAAAGGACTTCAGAGAATCGATGATGGAGATGATTGTTGAGAATAACATTAGGGGTTCGAAGGAATTGGAAGATCTTCTTGCATGTTATCTGTGTTTGAACGCCGATGAATATCATGATCTTATTATCAAAGTTTTTAAGCAGATCTGGTTTGATCTTACACAACCTTCTCCTCCACCACTTTGATTTTCTTCTCTCTCTTTTTTTCTTTTTTTTCTTTCTTCTCCCCGGCCCCATTTTGTTATTCTCTTTTGTACAGTTCTTCTTCTTCTTCTCTAATTTCTAAACATAATCCTAATAAAAAATTTATCTTTCATTCTCTTTTTATTTTTTGTTCTGTGAATTAATTGATTGGGGGTTTTGTTTTTGTTTGGGTGAAGAACAGAGGGATTTGCTGTGTTTTACTTCAACTTGTCTCAATTTGTTTTGATACTTTGTAGCCATTCTGTTTTTCTTTTTGTTTTAAATAAAATTTATGATTATTAATTATGATTCTTTATATTTAATAAAAAAGTATTGAATTTTAAGTCACAATCATGTTTTCGAAAATTATTTAGGATTTTATTGTATGGAAAAAAGAATTAGAATTTCGTCTGTTTGGTAAAACACTTATAAAGGGTTGATTCATAACTTAAAACTAAATTTTTATCTTTCAAGTTATAAGGATGGGTTTGTAATTTCCCATTTTACATTAAATGACAGTACAATATTTATAAGCTTAATGTTTAAAAATATAAATCTAAAAGAAAACAAATAGTTGTTAAAGGAAACTACAATTCTCCACTTTTGTTGAACCTAAAGAAAAAGAGGAAAAAAGAATACATTTTTAGTCTTTAAATTTTGAATATATTTTTCATTGAATAAATATAAAAGAGCAAGGTAGAAATAATAATACAGGATATAGAACATTTTACAAAATTTTATTTAACAAAGTCTATCATCAATAGACTTTTATTGATTTTGCTATATTTTTAATTTTTTAATGTTATAATTACTAATACTTTGAATCTACTTGATATATATTTGCAGTTGTTGTTTTTTTTTTTTTTTTTGGTTTTGGGTTTCAAAATATTATACCTTTAGTCCTTAACTTTCGAGGATTATTTCAATTTACTCTTAGAGTTTTAAAATGTTAAAATTTTACCTTTAATATAAGTCTTGAAACATTTTGAAATTTGTTTCATTTGCTGACCATTTCATTTTTTTGTTTTTGTTTTTTAAAATAAAACCTATTTGCTTTCTATGTTTTACAATAATTTTCATTTTTTGTTATAAAATGGTAGAATTCTTAGTCGAATTCTAAAACTTTTTGAAAGTTATATTTTTAGTTGTAAAAGTTTGGCTTGGTTTTTTAAATCATTGCTGTAAAATAATGGTAGATAACAAAGGAAGATACTTGGAGAGGACATGAATGTGTAGATAACAAAGGAAGATACTTTGAAAAAAAAAAACGAAATATTTACCGAACGAGACCGAAGTTAAATTGAAAACTTCTAAAAATTTGGAAACATAGCAGTGAAATGAAAACAAAATCCAAAAGTTAGAGATGGAAAGAATTCGAAAAACACTTGGAAGGAAGGAAGGAGTTGAGGGAATAGTAGAAAAAGAAAGATGAAGAAAATTATGAGCAATGATAAAAGTGAAAGGAATCAACAATATATATATATATATATTATTGTTAGAAAAAGAAAGAAAAAAGATAGAGAGAAGAAGAAGACATCCTTAAAGACAAGAAGATGAGGTTTTTGAAGGCTATATTTCTCCAGGCAACACATTCACCTTTAAGATTCAAGAAAATGACTTCTTCAATTCCCTTCCCCTTCCCCTTCTCAAACATTATCATTCTATCAAATATTTTTTATTATACAATCCTTTCTTCTTACTTTCTAAAAACTTCTTTTGTTTTAATTCCTATAGAACTTATATGTGTTTAATCCTTTTTTTAACAAGAGAAATACTTCACAAAAATCACTTGATTATTATTAATTAGTTAAAGATTGAAAAGGTTTTGTAGGAGAACCCACAAAGGCATGTTTTACAATCTGTCATTCAAAATGACTCCCACCACATTTTTACTTCATCATCACTATCATTCAAGTGTTGTATCTTGTTGGAAAGGTCAAATGCTTTTCGTCCAAATTAGTGGATCTACAAATATTCTACTTTCACTGCTAATTCATATTTATTACTCTTATTAGGGTCCAATATTCGAACTACAAACCTCCTAATTTCTAACAGACTTGTATGTCAATTAAATTATGTTTGATTTCACTTTCTTTTTTATTAATTGGTGATTCAAATTTTTGTACCCATATTTATTCTGTATTGTATATTATATAAATAGTTGACATAATTAAGTCTTATTAGATTACCCAAAATATCTTACACTACTAGATAAATTGTCTCTCACTAATTATATATTATTGATCTAATTCTTATTTTTGATTGAATGTAAGGTTTCAGTTGCATTATTGACGGTCCTTTTCTATAACAAAGAAACGCAAAGTCTTCCCTCAAATATACAGCTAGTCATTATATTTGTTTCCCTCCCTCGCTTCAATGTTACACTTTAATCTTTCTTTTATACTTGCGATCTGATTTCTCTTTCCTAGCCAATCTTACACTTTTAATCTTGTTTTCAACACATACGTATATTGTTATTGTTATGTAATCTAATTTTCATGTTCTATAATATGATTGTGTATTTCATTTTATAACATGGTTGTAAAATGTTGTTGTAAATCACTACCCATTTAACTTCTTTTCAACACACAATATATATTAGAGATGAGGGATTGAAAATCCAATTGATCGATCTCTTAAATCCGAAGGGTATATGTCTTTTAACTAGGTCTACTATGCTTAGATTAGGAATTAGGATCCATATAACTTTTTTCTTATAAAATATCTACATATTCATTGTATACATAAATATCAACACAATTTGATTATCTCTTCTATTAATTTCTATTCATTATGTGTTTAAAGGTCACATTACATGAATATGTACGATTACTAAATGTTGATGTGATATGTTAGATTAGATAAATTTTCAAAATATACATTATCTTAATTAGAGGTAGGAAAATAGGTTGATAAATTTATCACAAGCGAAAAAAGAAAAGAAAAGAAAAAGTTATGAAATGATTTTACCTACCAAACTCAAACATTTTCTTCATATAGCTTAGTTAATTATATCTAGTTAATTAAATTCTATTGTGGTATGATGCTAAATGATGTTCTAGTATTAGTTTATTTAAAATTATAAACCAATATGAAAGCTCCACAAACGATAACATTTAATCTTAAAGAAAAATATTAAAATAAGTAATTATATTTAAACCGAGTAAATATTTTGAAAACATCAGGATACTTTAAACAAACATAATCATGTCGATACATTATCTAATTAGAAACTAAACTAATAATTTAAGCCTATGTTAATTATAAGAAACAAAAAAGGAATGGGAAAAGAAGATGGGAACAAAGAAAGGAGAGGGGTTGGCATTTGGGAAGATGGAAAGATTGGGAAATTCAAAAAACAAAAAAAAAAGGAACTGTTTAGAAATAAAGTAAAAGTTGAATTGATTTTTTCAAACTTACCTTCCCCTTCCAACATTTTTTCAAAAGAGATTTCTTCTATGTACAAATTTAATATATCACTTTTTTGGATATGTATTAATAAAATAAATTATAAATAAAAACATGTGGACTTTTCTGTTCTTTAGTTGTTTTCCCATTTTTATGCTAACTTGAAAAATATATTCCCGATCTTCAAATTCAACCATTTACTTTTTAGTTTTTTCTATAACTCTCATAACAACCTTTAACTTTTTTTTTTTTTGAATAATTTAGGCTTTTTTCTACCCTCTAATATTCAAAATTCATTTTTATTTACGTTATTACCACTGAAAAATTAAATATTAAGTGTTTTACAATTAATTTTTATTCTTCTAAATATAAATAAAATGGTAAAATTCGAATGGTTGATGTTTTCACCACTAATGCATAATTATATGTCAGTTCTTGATTTTAACTTTTACTACTAAATTAATGAAGTATATAATTACCAAGCTACATAATTCAATATAAACAAGACAAAAAAAAACATGATGGGTAAGCATGATACAAAAAAAATAGGATGGAATAATTATACATTTAAAAGACACTTTTGAGCAATTATTTTAAAGTAAATCTCTTATTTTGTTAGTTTGTGTTTTGTCAATATAACATACTTTTCTATATATACATATATAAGAGAGATAATTTTGAATAATGACATAGGAACTAGGGATACTTGTACCTTCAAACTGTTACATTTTTATACCAAACATAGAGTTCAAAATTTGAAAATTCGATCACTAATTGAATTGACTTTTCTCTATTATTGAACTCCCCAAGTATATATTTGATTTTTGAAAAAAAAAAACTCAGGGACTAATTAGCTATAATCGAAAATGTTAAACCTATAATTTCACTGCCTGTTTTACTAAAAACAATATTTTAGTTTTTATATTTGTTGGTATTTTATCTATTTGAGTTTCATGATTAGGAGAGATTCAAATTATTGTATGAAAAATGAGGAAATATATATATATAAAAAGCAAAATAGTTATAAAAAATGGTCATCATTATTAAAAAAAAAAATAGATGATTTTCTTTTTAAACTCTAGCAACTATCTTAGCATGCTTAGGAGATCTACTGAGATTTGGTTGCATGAACAAAATTAGTGTACTCATGTTAGGGTAT
>JBBPDI010000029.1:25336749-25351975 GCA_037974545.1 Cucumis variabilis | reverse complement strand
AACTTTTTATATAAATTTAATTTTGGATATGATTCAAATTTGATTTTGTGAGAGATAAAATATTTGAATGAATTTAAGTATTAATTTAATGTGAATTGGTTTTGAGAGAAAAATTGGCCTTAGACTTAGTTTACTGTGACCTGCTTTCTTGCACATGTCCCAAGCCTAGTAGATCCACAATATGTCTGGTTTGGTTTACTTACATGTACTCGATCTTCAGAAGAAGCAGGAAGAGGACCCTAGGTCATACTCTACTATGAATATATTATTATAACTTTATCGACGATATAATTGAAATTCCACTCTCAAATTTAAAGCTTTCATACATTTTCACTCTAGGACTCGAGCATTAGTCATCAAAGTGTGTGTGATAAGGACCATGTTGGTGCAAATATTTTCTCTTTTGTTGGCCACATCGTTCACATTCAAACAAATTCACTGTTATTATTATCAAAGGCTGGATCAAATACAAAGTTATTTCCTATTAAAAAATTTGGATCGGCATTATTATTATTTTTTTCCACTAGACAAACTACTTCATCTAATCGTATGAGATTATTCCAAATCAAACAAAATTGTAGACACTAATCAAAATCAAATCAAAAGACTTTTATGGAGCCCATACCATTACATAATTAACCATAAAAACGAAAATGAAAAAATGGAAAATGACATTTAATTTGACAAAATGAAAAGACTTTATTCCCTTTGTTTTGTAATTTTATGACAACTTTTCTATTATTATTTAACTCAAAACAATTAATTTCATTATATAATGTTTTAGTTGGTGCATCACAGCCACACAAGCCCTACCTCTTGTAACCACAAACATTTAATTACAAAATATGTACTTACCTTTAAACTTTCTTAATTTCATGGTTATATAACCTATTGCAATTTAGTAATGTTTAACTTGAGAATACAGAGTATTTAAACTTTCAAACATTAAGACAAGTAGTAACATAAAATATACTTCAAAAACTATGAGTAAATAAGAAAAATAAAGGAATAGCGTTGCACGGATATATAGTACTTTCGAAATTTGAGAGAACGTGTAGGTTAGTTTTTGAAATTATAAATTTGTTGGTTTAATTGCGAGTCATAATAGCAATCATAAAAACATAGTTGGTCTTTATTGGAAAATCAATAATAACATTTTAAAAAAATGGTTAAAGGATTTTGAACGAAAAAAATAGGGATTATTATTTTATTTTAACTTTTTGGTTTTTTATTTTCACATAGGGGTGTAATCGGGTTGGGAGACATTCTTAATCCAACCCATATTTTTGGTTGACAATTGGAATAACCCGAATTAAGTTTTCAATCCAACTCAATTTGTAAAATATTGGTTGGGTTGGGTTATCGGGTTGTGTTATTTTTTTTTTTTTTTTTAAAATTCTAATGGTTGTAAGCTGAAGAGAGAAGGAAGAAGATGACCGTTGGAAGCTAAGACTGACATCTGTTGGACAACGAGGAGAGAAAGGAGACGATGAAGAGTCATATGAATGGTGAAGACAAAGAAGAAGACTAATTGAAATCTGAGATCTGAGATAGAGATATGACGAGGTGGAGAAGGAAAACACAAAGTCGTGAATGGAGAAGAAGTGGAGAAGAAAGGGGAAAATGCAAATGGAGAAGAAGTAAAGAGGAAAGGAAAAACGTGAATGGAGAAGGAGAAGAGAGGAAAGAGAAAATGCGTGGTGGCGGCCTCTTCAATCTTCACCTCTTAACCTAATTACTCATATTTTATTAAAAAATATTAAAATAAATAATATAAATATAGGAATTTACGTAAGTAGAAGAAAATGGAAAGTATTTACATCTATCTTATAGCAAAAAAAACATGGATACTTTGGACTTGAGTTAAAATTTTAGCTATCAAATTTGGGTTTGAATTAAAATTTTGTTATGGGCCGTAAATAGTTTGTCAATTCTTTTATTTTTAAAAAGGAGTGTCAAGAAAAATAGCAAATTATAAGTTTTACTTTGGAAAAATATAAAAAATAATTTTAAATTATTAGATTAGAAAAAACATAAAAATTTGAATAATAAATAAATGAAATAATATCTTAAATACCCATACCCAATATTAAAAATACAATTGCTTCAATTAAGTCTCAAATATATTGTAATTGAAATAATATATTGTACATAAAAATTTGCCCCAAAAATATAAATATTAGAAAAGTTGCTAGTAATGAAAGCTCCACCTCATGCCTGCAAAATTTAAAATATTTGAAAGTAATCATTTGTTTTCTTGGACTTTGGCCGATTACTTTCTTCTTTCTATCGAAACCAAAAAGAAAATTTTCTTCCTTCATTTGAAACCCTAAAGAAACTTTCAAAATCCATTTGTTCATCTTTCAAAACTCTTGCTCTTCTTCGGCCGCTTTACTTTGCACTGCTTCAGAAGAACATCTAGACTTCAGCTGCTCTACTTTGCAATACTTTCCGAAGAATTCCGCACGCCTTTTCTTTATATTCAGGTTTTTTCGAACGTCCTCTACTTCTTATATAAATCTTCGAATGAACCTGTAGTTCCTCAAATTTAATTAGATTGTTTGACGCCATTGTAGTACTTTAGTTGTCGTGTTATTGGAAATTATTGTTTAGGCTCGTTCATACAAATTTCTTCTTCGAAGATTGCCATGCACAGAATGGTCAGAATTGTATTTTGGATAATTTGAATATCGCCATTGATGTAGTTTGAATAATTTTTTAAAAATTATATATAGCGATAACGATCAGTTTGTTTTTATTTGTTTTTTTTATTATTATTATACAATAAAACAGACAACAGTTATATTCTCCATTTTAGGATAAAAAAGAAGGATATCTTTTTACTAGTTATTTCTATTTTGAATGTTTATTATTTTATAAATTGTAGAAAATCTAAATATGAGGACGGAGAAGGTCAAGGAGAAAAGCAAAGAAGTGACAGATTATGGTCTTCTGGATACAGTGGTTCAAAAAAACTCTTTCAAGCTCTTCAGGCGAGGTATATGTATATGTTTTTTCAAGGATCTTTCTAAATATAAAAAAGTTGTACATTCTTATAACTTATTGTATGGTTCATTATAGGATATAACAGAACATACAATCGCCAAAGGGTCAAGAGGCAAGAAAGAACTTCCACAATCATCCAATAAGAGGGAGATGAAGTACCCTCCAAAGGATGAACGAACCATATAGAAAAAGTCAAGAATAAGAAGCATGGTAAACATGCTTATTAAAATTTATATTCTCCTATTTTCTAATGAATACGTATAGATTTTTTGAAGTTGTGCGCTGTGTAGGTTTCATTGAGTCAAATAAATAGAGCGAAATGTATAGAAGAAAGTGAAGAAGAGGTTGAAGACAAGTTAAGTGCTGCAGCTTGTTGTAATTGAATTAATATGCATGAACAAATTTGTGTAATTTAATAATCAAAACAGGGTGAATCGAAAAAGACTGAAAGTCTGAAAGAAAAACAAGCAGAAGACAATATAGATGAAGAATGACAAGCGGATACGACAGGAAATAAAGAATCAAAGTCATCCACAAAAGAGAAGAGTGAAAATAGTGAAAAATCCATGAATTAGAAGGAGAGACAAACAAATACAGAAATAGGGAAGAAGGTAAGTGTATATAAATTAGATAACTACAATGTATTTTAGTTATACATGGAACAATATTAAAAAACAGGAAAAACTGCAAAGAAGGGAATAAAAGCAACAGAGGACAGGAGAAGAAAGGGAAAAGCACCAATGAGAGAATTTGCTATATATAGGGTAAGAGTAATTTATATTTTATTTTATATGGAACAGTGTGAATATAATGAAATACAATTACAGTGTATTTGTAATACATTTTATGTTGTGATTGGTTGTTGATTATGATACATTGAGTCTCGTATATTAAATATTTAGAATACATTGAATTTGAGATAGTATGTTGATCGTGATGCAATCATTATAGGAATATGTATAATGGATTGCTGCAATTACAATGTATTTATAGATTATGGAACATGCTAACTTATATATTGGATTTTACTATGTTGTATTTCATTATTGTGATTGTTATTAACTTAAATATAACTACTCATCACTACTAGGAGTCGGTATACTTGATGTCCCAACAACGAAGGACCGAACGTTTGAGAATAAACCTCAAGAAAAAAAAAGCGATATAATAGATAAAGTAAAAGAAAATCTTGGAGAAAGATTGACAACTAGATTTAGTGAGGGACTATTTGACCATTTTTTGAAATTTTCTATAACAAACTAGTCATCCCAATTACTCTCGTACCTAATTCAACGTATGTGCAAGCCGAAATCGACCACCCAACTACATTTCCTGATAGGGGTAGGGTGCTTAAATTTGGGCTGAGGGAATTTCCTTTGATTATAGGCCTGAATTGTGATGAAATATCAGATTTTAATACAAAGTGTAGATACCGTATTTTGTCCCTATTTTTTCATTATTTATTTTTATTTATTTATTTATTTATTTATTATTTTTTATAAATGAATTTGAATTTAATTTTGATTTTAGATTTTAGATTTTAAATATTATGTTTTAAAAAAAATGAAAAAAACAAAAACAAATTTAAAAAAAACAATAAAATAAAATAAAAATAAAAAAGTTTGTTTTTCTCCCTATTTTTTCTCAACCACTCTCTATTTCTTATTTTTCCTCTTCACCATGCAGCCTCACTCTCCCATGTTCTCCTACTCTTTCATTTTCTCCCACTCTCCCACCTTCTCCCATTTTCTCCCCGTTCTTTCAATCCACTTCACTTAGTAATTAAAGAAAAAGAAACTATCAACCTTACCCTATAAAAAGAGAAGGATAAGATTTTTGTAGGGGAGGTTTTTTGAGAGATTTACAAAGATTTAGAGAGAAAGACATTTTTGTAATTGGAAAAAATTTGAGAGGATCATAAGCCAAGTCTGTTTTGTCAGGTAATTTTTTTTTTAAATTTAAGTTTGCGATAATAATTTGGCATCTATTTGTCCTCTGTTTTAATGGATTGTTAATTGCATAATTATTTGGCACACCCATTTGCCCTCTGTTTTTTATGTGCTATTTACATTTGAATTATTTGGCATCCATTTGCGCTCTGTTTTAATGAATTGTTAATTGCGATAAACATTTGGATCCATTTGGCCTCTATTTTAATTCTTTATTTAAATTACATTTGATTTTGTGTTTTCTTTATTTGAATTACCTAAAATTACATTTGGCCTCTGTGTTAATTCTTTAGCCACTATGTTAATTTTTTTCATTTGTTATTTACAAGCATCTGCCTTAATTATTTGGTATGTATTTGACCTATTAATTTTAATTATTTGGCATCTGCTTTTTGTAAAATATTTTAGTATCTCATTTTGGCTGCTTTATAATATTTTAATATTCCATTTGCCATATCCTCCTATTGTATAATATTTAGTATCCATTTGGTGTATACTGCTCTATAATATTTAATATCCATTTGGCATATGCTCTTGTATAACATTTAGTGTCCATTTGGTGTATACTGCTGTATAATATTTAATATCCATTTGACATATCCTCTTGTATAACATTTAGTGTCCATTTGACATATGTGCTGGATAATATTTAGTATCCATTTGGTATTATGTGTTAATTATGCATTTAAATTTTTTTTTAAAAAATTAACATCATGTATTTGACAGTACCCATTTTTCATTTGGCCCATTAACTAATCAATTTTTTTTTAAAAAAATTTTGGCATGTTAATTACTGTTGTGTTCGTTTGAATTAGCCTCCATTATTGTCTATTTACATAACATTTAGCATTCTGCAATTAATTATTTGCATTTGGTTAATTATTCATTCGCCCATTAATTAACATTAATTAATTATTAAACATCTCGACATCATGGCCTGAGCTGCATATTTTACATCCTGGCATGTTGTATATGTTTACATCCCATTCACATTATCTATATATTTTATGTATTTATTGTATATCTATGTATTATTTGATCTCAAGCTTCTCATTATTATTTTATTTCAACATATTATATTATTTATTTCACAAGTATTTCTCAAATTTCACAATGTTTTTATCATTATTATTATTTATTTTTCAATTTAAATATAAAAACCTAAATTGGAGAAAAAGTATTGTTTTTTTTATGGATTTTATAATTTAAATTTCATAAATACATGAAATTTCTCCATTTAAAATTTAATCAATAGATTGTTTTTGAAATTATAAACACATTTCATATTTTAAATGAGACTGAGTAGTGTTTTTTATGAATTCGTTAATTCTTAGATACATGAAATTTCACATTAGACACCTACGATGGAGATTAAAATATCAAAGTTTGGTATTTTAATATTCTTGAGGTGAATATAAAAAAAATATTTTAAATTAAAAATAAATTTCATTTTTCTAATGGCTTCTATGCCACCCATAATTATCAATTCATGTTTAGGTTTTATTTCCTTCGATGTGAATTGATATCCATAGGACATTTAAAAAAAAAAACTAAATAAAAAACTTTATTTTGTGAACCCTATAATTTAGTTTAAAAGATAAAATTTGGTAACCATTTTATAGGTGTTGTAGGGTGCTAACACCTTCTCTACACACAACTGACTTTCGGACTTAAATCTCATGAACGTAGACCATTTTCTCTTTGGGTGATCAATCACACCTTAATATGGTTCATGGCGACTCCAAAATTATTTATTCATTGAAATTAAATAAACGGGAAGGTCGGCCGCTCCGCGTCGCGATTACGTCGGGACACAAAGGATATAAAGTGTGGGGAAAGGCTGAAAAGGATTTATTTTGAGACCCTGGAATCGGTAACAAGGCATTACTTGAACACTATGTTCAATATAAGTACAACTGGAACAGATGACGATAAGATTCGGCTGGTCAAATTATACTGTCTAGAGAGCTTTCTACTCCCACGAAAAGAATCTTTGAGTATAGAGTGGGATCACGTCTTGATGGTGGACGATGACAATTTATTCGATAGGTATCCTTGGGGGAGGGTTGCTTTTGACCTCCTCGTAGATTTCATGAATAGGGTTATGGCTAGCAAAGGGCAAACAGGGATATCCATGGGAGGGCTCATTTTTTCGATCCTAGTTTGCGCTTACGAGGTAATTTCAACCTTGAGTATGCAACCAAATTTTTTTGTTGGATCGATATGACAACCTTAGAGGAGGGTGAATAGAGTTTAATTAAACTTTTTAACAAATAAACCTAAATTAAATTAATTAGATAATTTTTAAATTAAATAAAGAATCTTTCTAAAATATGTTAAATAACAAGATTGATAAAAAGATATGAATGAGAGTATGTGATCAAACTCAACTAACAAGAATATGTAACTAAAATTAAATGAAAAAATAATTAAAAAAGAGTTAGATAAAAAAAACACCGTAATTTTATAGTGGTTCGGTTAAACTCAACCTACATCCACTTTCCTGAGCACCTCTTGAGATTTTGATTGAAAATCTTCTTTTAACTATTTCCACGGATTACAGCCGAACCATTACTTGCTCTTTTTTCAAATTCAAGAGCAAACTCGATCCTTCCCATGGGTTAGGATCCAACTGTTACAATATGTTGCAGTTTTAGATCACACAAAAGAAAACTCTCTAAAAGAGTGAGTATACAATTTGAAGCTCTGAATCATTAATCCTCACAATACAATAAAAATTCTCTCAAGGACAATATGAAAAGAATAAAAATTGGACGATTTAGAGAGAATGATAATGTTGGCTTTTGCACTTTTTAAGGATTATAAAGTCTAATAATGTTATTGAAAATTTGGAAAAAATGAAGTATTTAAAAAGAGAGGAAAGAAATTCAAAATCATTTTGGGTCATTGGATGTAAGTAAAAGAAAAATGAATGGTTGAGATTTAAACTTAATTAGTCGTTAAACACAATACAAATAATAATATAATAATGTCTTTTCAAAATATTTTGTTTAAAGCCCAATAACGCAACTTTACCATCTTTTAAAAAAAACTAGTTGTTAGACACAAAGATAATATTAAAGTCATTTTCTTTTTAATTTTAATTTTTTACAAAAGCCAATAAAACAAAGCCAAAAGCCACATTTGTTACTCGTCGATTTCTCCAAGTGACTTTCTCTAATTGATTTAAATTAAATACTTGGCCGCCACGTTATCATCTCGGGTATTATTCTGTTAAGCTTCTTTTAGAAATATTTTTTTCGTTTGAACTTCGATTTGGGTGATTTAAGAGGCGTCAGAATCATTGTTCCAAGCTCTACGTTATGGACTATTCAAAATAATAAAACTTTCAATAAAAAAAATTACATTTGTTATTATCAAAATATTAATTAATTAATTAATTAAAATTAATTAATTTAAGGTTAAGGGCTAAAAAGCTAACATTCTTTGCAACACGGATCTCAAATGAAGTGTCTCGGATAATAAATTGGGTAGTAGACACACAACCAAAATGGAAGGACCTACAACTGAAGGTCTTTGAATCGCCAATGGTATGCAACTCATTTTACAACATATTTTATATGTAGATAATCACTTGTAGTTGTAACACCTTTTTTCTTCTTGAAACAGCTTGAACTATCCCCAATGCTCGCTACACTTGACGAAGTGAGCAAACCATACTACGCACCGTTCCTTCATGTAGAAAAAACAATTCTTAGAGAGGCAAAAGAGAAGTTTACAAAGGGCCAAAAAGCTGACCTTGTAGCTCACGTGTCACTTATTAGAGGCATGCCCTCAACAAGCAAACTTGATGGACTAGCCAAGGCTGTTGAGAGTATTAAACAAATCTAGGAAAAAATGGAAAAAACTATGGAGGAGACGATTGGATTGTTCAAGAATGTGGAGGAGAAAATGGACAAAAAGTTTGAAGAGCTGCATGTCAACTTAAACAATATTGTTGAAGAGATCAAAAGGAAACAACCTACTTCTTTAGGTGCCTAAAAGACGACCGAATATATGGTAAGCTTAATCTTTAAACTATAAGTTACTTATCTGATTATGTGTATATGATATAAAATTTAAAAATACATTGTATTTGTAATTCAGGGGGCAAGCTCTTTTGAGAAGCACTTTGATAAGGTGGAGGAGGGAAAAGAAGAAGATGAAGCTGAAGACTTGAGCATATGAACTCGATGCATCATAAAGGCCTTGAGAAAGGGGACAATGATGACAACGGTGAGGGAAGGAGAGGGGTTGCTAGAAGTGGAAGCCAAGACTCGAGAGGACCAACTGGTAGACAACCGACATCAATAAAATCAGAAACAATACCTCCCAAAAGTTGGCAAGATGGAGATCAACTACCGTATAAGCTAATTTATAAAGTAAATTATACTACATTGTGTTGAAACTGTTTATAACATATGTTTGAAACTAAACCGTGCACATAACTGTAATAAGCCACAGAGGATGTGGATGAAGAACTAAATTAGTTGAACATGTCAATTGATGAAAGTATTATATATGATGAAATAAACAAAAAGAAAGAAGATAAAGTACAATTGGTATTGTGGATTACTGATGCTTTAAGGATTATCAATTATTATTACATTACACTTCCAACTCTAACTTATGTATATTTTTTTGTTGTTATATTGTCATCAAATTATTATTACATTATTCTGTTATACTATCATCCAAGTTGTGTACATCTTCTTGTTGTGAAACATGTGTACCTGTTTATTATGATCACTTAATTGATTGATTGATTATGCTGTATGTTAGAGGAATACATAGACCATAATGAATACAGTCTGTTTGGATATATCTGATTATTGGCATTAGTTACAAAATAGTGTGTTTGTGTTGATTACGTTGGATATGTTTGAGTACTCTCAAATGTATATGAAAACAATCCAGCAACAAGGGTTATATTAAAACACGTAAGAATACATCGTACTACAATATGCCTAATTATACTTTGTAAGTTATAAATCGTATCTTATTAATTCAGTAAATATTTTTTTAGCTGAACACAACCAAAGATGAGTTGATAAAGATGGCAGAGGATAGAGAGAAGCGACTGAAGATATCAATTGATAAGCAGTATATAGAGATTAAGCCAACAACGAAGGGTATTAGGCATCTAAATGGATAAAATCACGTGGTTTTGCTATGAATCAAAATATTTTTGGAATTTGCTATTTTCCAGTTTTAATAATTATTTTGGAATATACATAAAGGATAGGGTTAAAAATAGTAAAATGAATTAAAATATTTATAAGTTATAGCAAAATTTTGGATTTTATCAATAATAGTCTACTTCACTATAGCATATCGATGACTACAAGTGATAGAATTTGTTATATGTAAATAGTTTGTAAAATTTACTATTTTTAAAAATTCTCCAAAAAAAGAAATTAATCTATTTTAAATAAAATCTTCTAATATCACTTTTGACTTATTTATATTTTTAGGAAAAAATGAAAATCAATTTTAAACAAAAATCTTTTAATATCCATTTGATTTATTAATTTATTTTTCACAAAATTTCAAAAAATATCATTTAATTTATTTTAGGAAATGAAAATTTACTTTATTAACATAATATCCAATTTTGATTTTATTCTTATTAATTTTTCCTAATTTGTGGTACAATCCTAGTCTATTTAATAGGGGCCTTTGTCATTTGAAAAAAAAAATTCTTAGTGTTTAGAAAAAAATTTATTTAGAGAAAATCTCTAGTGTGGAAAAATATTGTTTGAAAAAAATTCTCTACTAAAGGCGAGTCTTTTTTTTTTATTGTTTTATTTTATTTGTCATATCTAATCCCATATGAAAATAAACTTAGTTAGAGGTTGCATTGGGTAGGGTTTACACCCAAGGATCCACATCTCATATAACAAAGTAATTTTCTTTGGGATTGTATCATTTTTTTTCTTTTTTTAAAAAAAGATAGAGAGAAAGAAAGAAAATGTAGAAATTTTTTTATTATTTTCGTGCTACTATCTTTTTTTCTTTTATCATTATTTTTTTTAAAAAAAATCCTTTAGCCTTTTTCTTGTCTCTAAAAAATATGGATAAAGAAAAAGACATAAGGAAAATGTTTGTTTTCTTTCTTTATCGTTATTTCATTACTTTTTTTTTAAAATCCAAACTCTTGACACTGATTTTCTTTTCTCTAAAATATAGAGAGAAACAACGGGAAATAGATGACATTTTATCATTATTGTTTTAGTATTATTAAAATAGAGGAAAAAATGATTTTGTCATATTCACGGTTATCTCAAATATATATATATATATATACCAAAATTTTCAATCCTCCAATTAACCTGAGTCCCAATCCAACTCATATAATATAGGTTAGATAGTCTGGGTTGTTGGGTTACCGGGGTTATTCTTACACCCCTAATTTCACATATTTAATTTAGCTAGTTGCATAAATGGCAAGAAAAAAACCAAAATAATAGCATATATAACATAAGGATAAAATAATTGCATATATAGCATAAAATACTCACGTATTTTATAATTGCATATAAGGAAATAGTCAAAGACTAAAATACTCACGTTCAACCTCCATTTTTTGGTGTTTCTTGTCGAATTTCTCAAATTAAAATTTACCGTTGATAACAACTATCACTAATAATTGCTAATATCAATGATAGCTTTCAATTTGAAAAATAATTATTTCACACACTTCTTCTTCTTCTTTTACGTTGAAAGCTATCACTAATAGCTATTATCGATTGTTATCATTGATAGCTACTATCAATGATAACTTGTCACCATTATGAATATTTTTTTTTCAATTTTCTTAAATTAAAAATATCATTGATACCAATAAATAGTTGTTATACGTTGCTATTATTATAGCTTTTAATTTGAGAAATATTTTATCAGTTGATATAATATAATTAACAACGACTATTAGGATAGCTTTTACCATCGATAGCCATTGAAGGGTAGAGTAACTTTCACTTTAAGAGATATGGTATTAGAAATTGCTATCAGTTATAGCTTTCAGTTTGAGAAATGTGGTATATATATATAAGTTGTTATCACTTATATCTTCTATTAACAATTTGCTATCATTTGATATTTATAATAGTTACTATAACTAATTTTTCTATATTCCTATCAACATAAAATGATGTCACTAATATTTTCTATCAATGGTTGCATTAGAAGAATATCGGTGATAGCAACTATAATCGATATCAATAGAAAGGTCTTTTTTGTAAGTGGTATTTCCTTGGTAAACATATCAAATTTCAATTGATGAGGTTTAATTAGGATATCAATTGATATTATTTTATAACTACTAGCAATGATATTCTTCTATTGCTATCACTAAGAATATCTATTACTGATAGCAACATAATGATATCATTGATAGCATCTATAAGTAATATCCTTAATAAGCTACTATATATCAATGATATCAAGGTAATACTTCTATAAAGTAATATTCTAGTTGTTTGTTTTAGAATAAATAAAGAAAAGAGATTAGATTAGCATACTATCGGTAATAGCTTTGAATAACTAATTACATACTCTCCATATGATAGCTTTTATCGCTAATAAAATAAATGAAATTGAAATAATTATTGATTTCAGGTTATGTTATCCACATTTATATCATTTAGAAATTCAAAGTTTAAGTTATAGTGATAAATTCATAAAAAACATAATTAACGTATTAGACTTGATCTCATTTGATAAAAGTAATCATTGACAGCATGATATTAATGATAGATATTAGTAATAAAAGTCATCATCGATACCGAAAGGAAGGAAAACTAAAGGACAAAATTTATATTTTAAAACAATTTACCATATGACTAGAAAAAAATTATTATTTTTGCAAATATTGTACCATTATATTATATTATATGTATTTTCTAATTTGTGCTATTTCTTTTTCGTTGATTAAATGGTTCTTTCCTCATATCAAAGTGGGCTTTGGAGCCCAAACACACTGGTTGAAGTGGGTCAAATTACTTTATTGGTCTATCTTTTTATTATTATTTTTTTTTTATCTTTTTCTTTCATTCAAGACGAGATTTAAAATATTGACACCGAAGAATACGAAAAAAATATGTATATTTATTTGAAAAAGCTATGATAACAAGATGTTTTAAAATATTATTTAGATACATAAATTATCCTTCTGAACTTTCTAAATAAATTAAATTATGTTTTATATTTATATTATGTTCGAGTATTTTAATACTTATATTTTATGATTTCTTTTACCAACAAGATGGAAATGTCGCTTTATCTCGTATACTAATGTTAAATATGTGAAAATCTCGACTATAATGAATCCCTTATACTTAGTTTTGTTTTACAAAAATTAAATTGACTTTTAAATTAAAAAAGTTTCTTTTCAATATAAAGCACTTAAAGTCTTCTTTTGATTTAGTAACAATTTTTAATTGACTTTCTTACATAATTAATTCTTTGGGAATTTCCAACCCGGTAGTTTAAAATTTGTATTAAGAGATAGATACCCATGAACCAAATTACTTGATTGTTCATTTTCTTTTCCTTATTTTACTGAAATCATTATATTCTAGACGAAAAATATTATTTTAATAATTTGATAATAATTTTAATTTTCAACAAAAATGAACCATAATTTCTACCCTATAAATAAATTATATATCATATATTTAGTTTTGAATTTAATTAAATATGTTCAAGCCAAAAGCATCAAATATTATTTTAAAACAACAAAAACCTAATATTCACAAATTAATTACTACTGTCCATATCGACTCAATACAAATTCAAATTCAAGAGTCAAATTTATATATAACAATATTTTTTTAAAAAAAGAGTCAAATTTACAAAGAAATTTCAACATTTATACACTCGAAACTTTCTTCACTCACACACTAGAATATAAATTTCCATTCCCAAACGTTTCACACACACTTGTATTACAATGTGTGTATATATATTCAACAAACACAAATAATGTGTAGGATATATATTTTCAAATAAAAACCCTTCAATATCTTTCAAACCTAAATGCCACACCACAAATTTCAATACAAAACCAACAACCAATCAATCAATATATATATATATATATATATATATATATATATCCAAAAACTTTGTATAGAATTAGGTTTATATATATTTGAATCACAAAGATGGGGAAGAGAGAACAAAAAGGGAAGGGTTTTTGAATATTTGTATATTTAGGGTTTGAAGAATGAAGAAATGTAAGTGTAAAGAAAGTGAAGGGAAAGAAGAAGAAAGGCAATGAAGATTTGATCAGAAATGGAAATGACTTTAGGATGGGAATTATTATTATTATTATTATTATTTAATAATAAATTAGGGTTTGAAAATTTGAGGTCAATGGAGAAAGAGGTTTGTGTTCCAAGCAAATCTGGTACAAATATCATCTCACTTCTTGCACTCTTCAATTTTCCCATGCTCATTTCCTACCAAAACCATATCACAATTTTATTAATTAATTCATATTATTAATCACATTATTTTTCCAATTTTTTGTAATAAAGAAAACTTTGAATTCAAATTGTCATAAATTTAGCAGTGTCTCCAAAAGATATGTTTGAGATTAATTTTGAAATTGCTAATATCATTTTTTTTTCTAGAAATACATAAGTGGATCATATAAAAATTATAATATATATATGTGACTTGAAAAAATTAGGGAAAAAATCCAAAAAAGAAACGAAAACCCTAACAATTTGAATCTAGGGCTCTATTATATTTGATGAAAATTTTGGCCCCATATGGTGACAAATTGATTTCTTTCATTATTTTGAAAAATTAAATCTATACACATATCTTTAAATTTATTATTTTGTTAAACTTTCTATTAATGTTTTTGAAAACCAATCCACAATTTGGAAATTTAAAAAGAATAGTTTTTTGTACTTCAACCAAATATTTATTTGTCACTAAAACAATTTTCCTTTTTAAAAAATTGTTATTTTTATTCGTATTTTATATATATATTGAAAATTTTGGTTGAGCTAAACACATTAAAGAGATATAGATTAAAAAAAATAACAAAGTAGTAATCAAACAAAGTAATATAAATAATTTAAAACAAAAGATAATATGATAAAGTGGAGTTAATAAACAAAATAGTTAGGAAATGGAGGAGGTATGAATGAACAACATACCTGGAATTTTTTACCAATAGTGACAACAATGGTATCAGCAGCAGCATCAAAGCAAAGTGTATATTGTTTTTGTTGATGACAAGAATAACTCACATA
>JBBPDI010000029.1:25283760-25306747 GCA_037974545.1 Cucumis variabilis | reverse complement strand
GTAGTTAATATCTGAAATCTTTTGTCAGCTAAATTTATAATTTCAGAGATTTTGAGAGTTGAAAGTTTGTGTTCTTGTGGTGGTGGGGGCCTAAACAAATAACTCTATTTCACATTTTCTCTTTTTTTTCTCTTTTAAATTAAATTATAAATTTCTTTTTTTTCTTTTCTCTCCAACCGGTGGTGAAAATGTCAAAATGATCTTAACTCATCTAACAGATATATATGTCAAACAATTAAATGAACTCATCTAACACATATATATGTCAAACAATTAAATGATTAATGATTAATGATTAATTAATTCAAATCTAATTCACTTATATATTAAATTTTTACAACATATTGTAAGTGTAGTTTATTTTCTAATGGAAAAGTTTAAGAAAATGATAAGATAAAAAATACTATAAAATAAATATTTTATGTTTTAATGTGTTTAACCTTCGTTAAATTTGAAAATTTTGAAATAAAGTGTGAATATACAAACGTTTTTAAAGATTACTTTTGTAATAGAGGTTTCAAAAAGATTTGTATGTAATTGTAATACTTTAGTTCAATCTTTGTTTTTCATAGTTTTTTCTCCTATTTAGAGTTTTTCTATGTTAATTTTGGTGGTGTTAGTTTTATTGTGTTCTTCTTCTTTCTTTTTTAATTTAATCTTTTATTTTATTTCTATTGTACAATAGAAGGTTAATTTCCACACTCATGTACCTAAAAAAGAAAGACAAATTGGAAGAATTAAAGTTAATATTGCATTTAATATAATTTTTCCAAAATGATTTATTTTTAGGGTTGGGAAAAAAGACAGAATACATCTCGTTAACATCACATTCATTACACAAAAATCAATAAATATCCTTTGAGCATAGTGGTAATTGGTCAAATGCATGTTTTGTTATCTCACAAAACCCTAATTTCAAATCATCTTTGAAATAATTAGTATATTATTTTCTTTTATTTTCTTACATAAAGATAATAACACTTTTTTTTCAACAACAACAACAACAATAATAATAATACTTTTCACTATTATTATATCATATTTTAAGTTTAAGGTAAATAAATACGACCAATTCAAAAAAAGAAATTATCTTATTTCTTAAATTATATCTTCTATTTTTTTTTTTTGTTTTTAAAAGATTGATTTTCATAAATATAGTAATTTATCAAAATATTTACCATCTGTGTAACAAAATAAAAAAGTCCATGAAGCCAATAAAATATTTTATAAATTCTAGATTTGCATTTGATACTGCAGACGCTTTTTTTTTCTTTTCTTTTTTTTTCTATTTCTTTGCAATTTATTCATCTGCTCTTCATATTGTTAATTTTTCATATTGCCACTTGTTCTTGTTCATGATTTCTTCATTTCCTCCTCAAGAGTTTCTTCCTTAATTCTTCGTCATCTCTCATATATTTTCTCTTCCAGATTGAAACACTCGTGTACAAAGATCTAAACGATATTGGTTTAAGATCGTGTACGAAACATATAAAAAAAGATCTTGGTACACGATCTTGAACAAAAATCGTTTAGTCGATCTTGGTACACAATCGTTTAGCTCTTGGTACATGATTTTGTTCCAAATTTAAACGATATTGGTAGTGACCACTGTTAGTAGTACCAATCTTGATCGCCTACTGTGCCTCCTGGATCACATTCTCTTGGTATTGTCACTACTATCTCGTGTGGCCTATAGATGCTAGGCGAAAAAAGTCAAGTCGTTGTTTAGGTCTGTATTTCTTTTGAATGATTTTTATACTAGGAACCAATGTACTCTCATGAATTGCCTCTCAATAAAGTTCTCTTGTTTCATTAAAGTATAAGTTCCACGTTTAACTTTGTGTTGTAAGAAGTTGTTCTGCTTACTAGGCATTTAGCTTACCATCTTTCGGGAGAGGTGCGTTGAATGTCTAGGCGGCACGCCTCCACTTGGTTGCATGAAACGGCATCTGGAGCAAGGCGTGACATAGAGGTGTGTCGCCTAGACACTCAATGCGTATCTCCTCATGAGATAACACTAAATACATAATAAGCGGAAAAATTTCTTAAACTAGTTTTAACTCAAAGCTTTAACATTGAACTCAACAGACTTTCACAACACAGCGTAGCAGAAATAACTTAAACAACCAACTTACACTTAACTTAGCTTTACTTAAGCTTATTAACTACTAAGCAATAAGCATAGAACAATGGAGCGGAAATAATAATAAATAACTTCTCTTTCTTAACTTAACACTTTACACCAAATACAAACATAATTCATGATTTCTCTACAACAACACTTATAATAAAGACTTTAGGCTCTCCCATGCCTAACACAACTCTTCAATCAAACACCTTGCTTGCTCGCCTCAACGCTTGATAATCTGGGGAAGGAAAACTTAAAACATAAGTCAAAGACTTAGTGAGTGAGAGTTTAGAAATACCTGGGGAATACAAATAAATCACATAAGTTCTTTTTCATTTGATAAACACAGGCTCTGAACGCCTCATTTGATAAATCACATAAATCACACATTAGCTTCATCTTATTCTTTTCCACCAAGAACATAAACCAATTCCAATGCCAGCACTATTGGTATTCACTGTCACCGACATCTTGGGTTCAGACTATTGTGATGTTGCTTTAAAGATACGAACTTAGGGGGTAATGTTGGTGTGTGTTGTATATATCTGTTTCTAATTCTATGCGGTGAGTCGTTGGTCATGATAATTGCATACAAAATACTCACTATGTCTCTCTTCATTGCATAATGACTAAGTCCTTGTTGAGTACATGCTTTCCTATTGCTTGTCGAAGTCTAAGCGAAACAATAGATTTCCTAGGTAATCTAAGGTCGAGCATAGGAAATTGATATCAAAGCATTAGTTCTAGGGATTTCTCTTCATTCGGGCGGTATAAAAGAATTTTCTATAAAGTATGACAAAGTGTAAGTTTATACTATATCTACTTATCTACACTAGAGAATCCATAAAGGGGAATTAAGATGGAGATGGAATGGAAGTGTGAACTGACTTGCACATAAGAAAGGGTGAAAGAAGGTCTATGCATTATTAGGCGATTAAGCTATATGAAAGCCTTGATGCGACATAACTTAGTTAAGTAGCTCATAATTAAGACGAGCACCTCCTGATGTCTTTAAATGCCACACTTGCTTGCCTCTTAGGATGCAAATGATTAAGTTTGGTTAAGCAAGATATTTCTAGATGATTTCACTAACAAGACTTATAGAGCTTCTCTTTTTTGAATGAAAAACTCTCGGTGCAAAACAACCACACTTGTTCTCCTTTCAAGACAAAAATGATGAAAGTTATCTCGTTAAGATGGAGCTTGTCTCCAAACTCCTCCTTGAGCATGTTAGCCATACTTTGCTACTTGCCCTCTCTGGTAGCTGGGGATGAACACTGGTCAAGTGATGAACATAGCTCAACTAATGCGATAAGAGTTATAAGCTAGGCTTCTTATCCAAAACTTATCAAAGATCCTAAACTAATAATAGCACATTGAAAAATGAATAGTAAAGATGTGATGGATTGAAAAGGTATAAACATTCAATGTATTAAAGAATGTGGGCCTTAGGCCACTGTACAATATGAACAAATATATTACAAAGAAATACAAAATAAAAAGAATAGAAATGACATTACAAGTTTGGGAAGAAATAGAAAGATGACCTCTTCTCTATTCGGACTCTAAGCTTTTACTTATAGACTGACCGAAGAAGAAGAAGAACTACCTTACAGACAGTGGAAAGGCTACTCCTTTCCACCTCCCTCTAGGGTTTGATCGATCCATCCAGACATCTGGTTTCTCTCAAAATGGACCTCTATTTGGCCTATTCAGTCTTACTTTTCTTAGGGGTGATGGAATTCTTTTTATAGATCGCTTTTGGTGGGGAACTTCTATCCTTGTGAGCATGTGAACGTCAAAAGTAGTCATTGTCAAGTCACATCAACTCCATTTACCACTTTGTCTTTTAGTGAATCTTTTCTCGCATGCTGATGTGAATCTTACCTAGGAATTGTATTTGCTAAGTGAGGTCTTCTCGTATAGTCTTCATGCGAGTTCCTCTGCGATTCACTAGCTTGTTCTTTTATTCTTATCCTACGTTAAGACACTAAACACAAAGTGAAACAGGCATAGAGGCTTATATAGAATGTATTTCTAAATAATTATGAATTTACAACATAAGTTACTCGTGTTGACACAATTACTATGCATTTTGGTTTCATTATTCTATCTGAAAGGCTATAATAACTTATATCTTTACATGTTATCAGATGTTAACTCCATCAACAACATCCAAAAATTTCTATTGTTTATTTCTCATTGCACAAGTCGTCCACAAGACGCCTTTACACATTATGTACACACTAGATAATAGCAGCTCACTTGATAGGTATAAGACTAATGGTTTACACAATTATCACATAGAAATCAATAGTTTTTTTTTCAAATAACAACAATCTCAATACAACAATATATAGATATACAGAATGCGTTATGTATAACTATAGACTTAGAAAAATACTTTCAAAATACATCTTTTTTTTTTTATATATAAAAGTCACTCACAAAATCCTTCTTTTGCTTATAAGGTCACTAAAAAAAATACTTGATTCCATTCTTCTTAAAACAACCAGTTCACTTTCTCTTCTCGCCTAGCACTTTCTCAGCAAGCAACTCAACCTCAACAACTAAAAGAATAACAACACCTTCTTTAACCCTTTCAATCTTATTTATACTAATCCTTTAACTAGACTAGTCACCACTTAAGCCTCTGTTAGCTTGCCACATCCTACTTACTTTTTACACATGTCAACTCAAGATTAAACATTCTCTTGAAATGTAAACCTTATCTTCGTCGACTCTCTCTTATCGCTTTACATCAAAACACCTACTTCTTTTACCTTTAATCTCGGCTAAACATAGCCCTGAGATAGCCCAAAGATTCTTCAAATTTTCTCTTTGACCTTTAATCTCGATCGGACTCATCCTCAAAATGGTCCAAGATCTCCTTAGACTTGCTTCTCTATATTCAATCTCGGTCGAACTCAACCTTGAGATTGCCCGAGTTCCCAACTTCTTAAGCATTATGTCTTTCATCTTGATCGAACAAGCATCGACATTACCCCGAGACTAACTTTCTATCTTTAATCTTACCCAGAATTTCACATGACTGCTCGAGAACCTTACATAAAAGAACTCTGTCTTTTCTCTCAACCAAGTGAGATCGACCTTTGCTCCTTCCTTTGAGGTAAGGGTCTCACACCCTAATTCATAGTTTCCCATTTTTTTTATTTTTTGTCACTTCCCACCTCGCTAGCCACTTCATACGACCAGAAGGAGGTGTGCCGCCTAGACACCGAACACCTACCTCTCTATGAGATAACAAGTTGAATAGGCAATAAGTGAAACTTCTTAAACCAATCTCCAACACAGAGTTCGAACTTTGAACTCAGGAAATCTTTACAATTCAACGTAGCGAAGAACACTTAAACAACCAACTTAGCTGAATCACCTAGCCTTTAACACATAAACTTATTAGCTACTAAGCAATAAGCACTACAGAGATACACAAACACAACAAAATGGAATAAATTGAAAACACAACTCAGGTTTTATTACTTTATCTAATACTTTACAATTACATTTCTTTTCTCGTAAGGAACAAAAATAAAACCTTTGCTTTAAGCTGTCTGCCTTCCTTCATCCACTGGGATGTTACTCTTCGTGTCAAGGTATCTAGCAATATAAGAATCTTTTTCTTATCCTTCTTCTTGATCGCCTAGTAACCCATCTCAAAGACACAAGACTCATCCTAGACATAAAACTGGGGATGCAGCCCTCTTTAAACATAATAACTTGAAACCATCCAAAGACGGATAACTTAATTAGCTTTTCCTCGTTACATCAATCTTATCTTTCCTTACTTGGCCTCAATGCCTGATCACCCGAGGAAGGAAAACATAAACACGTAAGTTAAATACTCAGTGAGTGAAGATTTTAGAAAACCTTTTTGAAAAACAAGTCAAATACAAATCATTTTCATTTTTCAAACGTGTCATAAAAAGTATGTCATGGTTAGTGGAAAAAGAGGAAAATTTGGCTAAGTGTCAAGAAGGAAGTATCAGGTGTTTAGAGGTTCTTTATGAGTTTGTAGGCAGCCAAAGAAAAGGAAATAACCTCTAAAGGAGTGTCATTAGGCGATTAGGCTTCGCAAAGTGGCTAACGCATGATGGAAGGACATTAAGCGAGAAAACCTCTAAAAGGATATCATGGGTGGCTAAGTATGCTTGGCTAGGCGAGGAAGGCTATAACTTAAAGGTTATTTTAGGTCTTGAGAGGTTAAGCGAGAAGGCAAGGCAACAAGATGTTTGGTGAGGAGCATGTCATGCGAGAAGGTCTTGGAGGTTAGCAATGCTTTGACACTAGGCGTTTAGACTTGACATTGGATATTAGACATTTTAGTTAGGCGAGATTATAAAGAGATGGAGTCAGTGAAGTGCTTTACAAGTGTCCTTGCATGCTTAATTTAGGTTTTAGCTAGTAGAAGGTGTTAATAAAGGCTCATGCATGGTTTAGTATAAATAGGTTACTTCATATGAATATTTCTCCCATTTCACTCGTGCATTTTTGCTAAAATTACTATCAAAAGATCACAACTTGAGTCTAATTACCAAATTAGGGCTATCGGACAAATTTGACCATGGAAGATTTGAGTTTGAGTTGAAAAAAGCGAGGAAGGTAAATTTTTGGGTGAATCTAAGCAAGGTGGATTTCTAGAAGGTTGTAGAGCTCATCCTTTTGAATATGAAGCTGAATTTTAAGGTCAAGAAGAGATCGAGAAAGTTTATAGATCAAGGATTTGAACTTATATCTGTGAGTGGAAAATGATTTATTTAAAGTGATTTCAAGCATGTGCTTGAGCTATGATTTATGAATGATTTGTACTAAATGTTTAAGATGTTTAACGAATAGCTTTTCAAGCATGTTATCATTAAAGGTATTTATTCAAGATTATTGATTACTGAGGAATGATTAAGAAATGAGTTTAAAGGTTATGTAAGAGGACTCTTGAAGGAATTTAAAGTTTAAGGTTAAAGGTTTTATAAATGTTTTCTTGAAACCAAGATGTCTCAAAATAACCCTTAACGAGGCAAGATTAAGGGGCACCAAGAAATTGAGGTAAGGATACTTATCTCCAGGATTGGAGCTAGAGACGCCTATCTTCTAGGAACAGGGATTAGGGATGCCCATCTCTGAGGATTGGAGTTGGTATTGAATAATCTCTACCACCTCCCAAGAGTAGATACTTGGGTTTCGAGTAGAAAAAATAAGACTTTATGTTACTGTTTCTAAGTGCTTTGAGATTTAAACTTTAATGTTATGATTTAACGTTTACTGTTTCAATGATGAATTATTGTTTTTAAAAGTTTAGGAAAGTTATTTAGAAAACTATCACTCATTGGGCTTGTTTAGTTCACACTCTTCAAAACGTTTTCCCACTTTCTAAGTAGAGATTGTGTTCTCAAAGCTTGAATCGCTGCTAGCTGTCTATTGAAGGATTTCATTTTATTATTGTATATGTCATGTTATTTTGTACTTTTGTTTAATTAATCTTTTATGACATTAGACTTAGGTTCTTGGGAAGGTTGTTTTGGGTTATATAATTAAGGTTATGTTATGTCTGTAAAACTTATATAAAGTTGTTTGATAAAAAGGGATTTACCTAGTTGTGTTTAGATTTTATGCGTTAGTTTCCCATTTTGTTTACTATTTATGGGTTTAAGTTAAGGGTCAGCTGGTGTCGTTTTTGAAATGGGAGATATCAATTAACTTCATGCCACATCTCAGGCTAAGCAAACAGGTGCTTGGGGTGGGTTGTGACACGTCCTCCAACACCTCATTTCATAAATTACAGAAATCACACATTAGCTTCTCTTATTCCTTTCCACCAAGAACATGAATCCTTCCCCATGCCAAGCCTACTGCTATTCACTCTCGCCAATATCTTGTGATTGAGCTATTGTGATGTTTACTCAATGCCATTCACATTATGTGCACGCCACATAATTAATACTCACTTGATTGGAAAAAGGTTAATGGTTTGCTCACATTCATCACAATCAGTATATAAAAAGCAATAGTTTTATCTTTTCAAACAACAACAACAACCACAACAATAATAACACATAGAGATACATAATGCGTTATGCATAACTCAGACTTAGAAAGAATCTATTAAGAAATCATTTACAAAACACTCAGTTTAAGAAAGTCACTCATGCAAGAGTGTCTAGTTTAAGAAAGTCGCTCACGCAAAAATGTTTAGTTTATAAAGTCACTCACACAAGTGTCTGATCCTCTTCTATCCTGAACACCTATTCTTGCCTAGAACTTCCTTGGAGGCAATTGAACTCCTTGCACTCTCTCAGCAAAACCTCTAAATAACAACACTTCTCTTACGGCCTTCACTCCTATTTATACTAATCCTTTAATCTGTCTTCACCCTCTAGTTTCAAATTACCACTTTACATGTGTTGCTTTACCGCCTTGCTGCACCATCCAGCCAAATCCAAGTTCGACACGTAAGCCAACAGTTAACTTAATGATAAGAAACCCTTGGGTATTGGATCTAAGAACCATGTTAAACAATAAGACTCAAAGAACACAACATCAACAACCTCAAAACCAAGTTGATTTCAACCTCTAAGGTAGGCTAGATTGAGTTACTTAGGTGATCTACGAAACCAAGAATTGAACAAAGTTAGAAACTCCCATCAACCCTTGATCTTCAAAGCACTCCACAAGCAAGATCGATCAATATTCACTTGAATGCTCCAAATATTCTTGCATTCTATCACAAGAACACACAAGAACAAAATTCTTCATTTTAGAATTTTCAGATTTCAATCATCCCAAATTCTTTAAAATGTGGAATTTACGACCCTATTTATACTAATTAAAATATGAAATGAAAGGTCACGACATTTAATTTCATGCCCTTTCAACTACCATAATAAATGAAAATACATAAATACATAATTCCTTAAATATTTAATATTATGTCTTTTGGATTGTCAAAATAACTCTTCAACTTCCAACCATTGCATCTCTTCAACTTCTTCATTTGATTAAATTTTAGTTGCTTGATTCGTATAACTCAAGATTAGACATTCCCTTAAGATGCCAACCTTATCTTCTCAGGAAGCTAAACTCTTCCTTCCCTTATCCTTCCTGGGAAACTAAACTCTTTTTCTCGCCTTCTTCTTCCTCGCCTTCTCTTTCTTGTGACAGACCACAACTGTCCATCCACTTCTTTTTTGACTTTGGTTCACGTTACTTACTAGGTTGCCTAAGTCTTCTTGTGATAGAACTTTTTTGTCATGATAAATCTCCTTCCATCGCCTTCTTTCAAAGCGTCTTTCTTCCTTTCATTTTGAATTTTAACTTAGAATGATCAATCTTTTCATTTTAGAAGGATAATTCCACTCCTTGACACCTCTCTTCTTCAATAGGATTTCTTTATTCGAATCCGAAGCTCACATTTTTCTATTTTGTTTTTCTTCTTTCTCCTTCTAATGAAAAGCAACTCATCTTCAATTTTGTATATTGAGTTGGATCGATGATACTATCTTTGAAACTTATAGGTTTTTTCTTAGGTGAATTTTATATGTAGGTCATTAGGCTTGTTACGATTAATGAGTTTGAAGAAGTAGTGGTTTATACTATGAGAATGTGATGACTTATGGAGGTAGATATGCGTATTTTGTTATTCATTGATTCTAAAATGTTATCTGCTTTGGTAGGCCTTAGCTTTGTTGATTCAGTGGTGTGAAGATATATCCCAGTAAAGGAATCATATTTGTCTGTGCTAATTCAAAGGTATTAACCTATGCAGCCACTAATTAAGTTGGAGCTGTAACTGGATAATTTTCTTTCTTTATTTTATTTTGGTATCATTTTACCTGCCGTTTAAATTGTAATGTTGTTTGGATTTACTAAGTTTTCCTATTTGCAAACTCAAAATGCAAGAGGTACTTCCATAACAGACTGAAGCCTTCTAAGCTTACATTGAGAACAATGTATAGAAAGCAACATAAGAAGTTATATGTTGTGTATCTTTTGTTATAGGACCGACCTCCATTACAATATTTTTTTTGAAAAAAAGATCCTAAGAACTATGACATCCCATAGGTACTTAATTCATTCCATTTTAGCATTATAGCCCGTGGTCTGTTCTCTTATTACATTTATTGATTTTTATGGTCATTTTGGTTCCTTCTATTAGATTTTGTTTATTGTTTCTTGGTTTGCAAAGTTCCTTCTATTTGTGTTTGTTGTTGCATTTGTTTTATAGTTCTTCTAGTTTGTGTTGTTTTTTGTATTTTCTTTAATTAGCCTATGTTCATTTAAACAAGTTATTGATTTTGTTTAAAATAGTGCTTTTTTTTCTTTTGTAAAAATGGCATCTAAGATCTATGGCGTCCCATGTATTCTCTCATTTTCTTTTGATAGGTATGTGAGCAATTGATAACTTGTAGAAATACAAGTTATTATAGCCTTTTAGGTAAGATAATGTAGCCAAAATGCATAGCAAAAGTGTCAAAATGCGTATAATATGTTGAAAATCCATAACTATCCAAAAATGTACATTCATAAGCTCACATGCCTGTTTTACCGTATTTTTAATGTCTTAACGCAGACTAAATAATACAAAGAAGAAGTTGGCAAATTGCAAGGAAACTCTAAAAAGACTAGGCAAAAAGACCAAATGATCATTCGCTAGATGACAAAAGTGGTAGTTGAAGTGATGTGACCTGTTTATAGAGGCTGCTTTAGGCGTAGAGAGATGACATGTGTAGAAGGATAGAAGTTTTTCGTCCAAAAGCTGCCTATAAAAAGCCTCCTTCTACACCAAGAAAAAAGAGGCCTATACGAGTCATAAAGGTCTGAATGGACCAAAACCTAGAGAGTTGGTGACAAAGATTAGCCTTACCACCATTTGTGAAGCACTTCTTCATCTTCTTCAGTTAGTCTGTAGAGTGAAAGTCTGCAGTCTGAGTGAAGAAGACCCCATTCTCATCTCCTCTTAACTTGTAGTATTTTTTCTTTTCTTTTTCTTTTTTTATTTTCTTTACATTGTTGGGTTTATATTGTAAAGTGGCCAAAGGCCTATATTCTTTAATACAATGTATATTTATATCCTTTTCAATCCATCCATCTCTATACTATTCATCCATCTTTGTGTTATTTATAATTTAGTTTTATGATTCAAACTTGATAAGAAGTTTTTTTTTTAGAATACTTATCGTGTTAGCCATGCTACATTCATCCCTTGGCCAGTGTATGTCGCTAACTACCCGAGAGGATAAGTAGTAAGGATGTGACTAACATGCGTAAGAAAGATGAACAAATATGGATAATAGGAGTTGAAAGCTTGTCGTCCTTAAATACGAAGCTGTATAAGTAATATAAGTAAATATTTCTAGATATACCTTGCTTAACTAGACTTGGTCATTTAGATCCTGAAAGAAAACTAAGTGATGCGTTCAATGACTCTGAGAAGAGCACGCCTTAATCATAAACTAGTCTAGCAAGTTATATCGCATTGAGGTGGTCGTATAGCTTATTCGTTTGATTATTTTAGATCTCCCTTCACCCCATTCCTTAACACAAGTTAGTTTGGTGACTCCCCCATCTTGCCATAATTTATTCCTTTATGCACGAGTCTCTAGATGTAAATAGGTTGTTATGATTATTTTTATATTCTTTTAATTCATTTATCATAACACCTAGCTGATAGGTAGATCCTAGAACTAAGCTTTGACATCAATTCCCTACATTCCACTTTGGTTCATCCGAGAAAACCTATTGTTTCCTTACACTTGGACAACCAATAGAAAACCTTGCACAACATGGACATGGAAATAGGTGATCGGGACAATGGAAGTATTTTGCATGCAATGTTCATTTCCACTCACATGATGAAGAGAATATTGGAAAACATTTTGCACGCAATGATCCTTATTTAATGACATATCATCACACCACAAAGATGGAAATTAACAAATTAAATAAGTTTGTCTGTCTTGCTTGTAGGCAAGTTTTTAAGGATATTGTTCTTAGAGGCAATACAACTTATTCCACAGTAAGTTCTATGAAATACAATTCCAATTTCAAAACAATCACGTTCAATGAACAACATCGTTAGAGAAAGAGTTTCATGAAATGAAACAAAACACCAAGCAACAACCATCCACTAATTCTTAAAGTAGGTTTATAAGCTTTCAAGACTTCCTAGAGATCCTACATTTTGTTTCTATTTTAAGAACATAATTCTATTATTAAAGTTCTTAGACTTACAAGTTAAATTTCTTAGTTTTAATGTTATTCTCATTTTTTTGTAGATTTCAAGATATTGAGGATAACAATTGGTGGGACTTGAACTTTGGAGTTATCTAAGACTGTTGTGGTAATTGGAGGAGGGTGATGTCTCTATTTCTTATTATTACATATACTCTGTGTTTTATGATTAAGAACGATAATCATAACTCATTTTGTAATATGAATAAAAACGATGTTCCTATTTGTAAATATAAATGACCAACTATATGTGTGTTCAAGGATATATATGCAATTTCTTAGTTCATTTATTGAAAGTTGGGGTTGATTATTCAAGAAACTTAAATAGTTCAATTGATGGAAAGCATAAATTCTTACTCATGTGTTGTCTGAGTTGATCATGCTATATACCATTGTTGAACTTCAAAACAGGTGCAGTATAAATATATGATTATTTCAAATTGTACAATTTTTTATTTGAAAAAAAAAGTCTTGACATGCAAAACGTGTCAAGTATTAACTAAGTTATCAATTTTTTAGTGTCAAGAAAAGTGTCCATTCGACGAGTAATAAGTGTCAAGATTAAATATTCTTGACCAATAATAAATGTTATGACTAAACAATTTTTTGACACATAACACACCTCAACTGATTGATATACTTGTCATTTATAACGTATCAAGTACATTTTATCTTGATGCCTAAACATTGTCCAAAATAATTCTCTTATTCTTAACATTAGATTACTTGACGCATTTAAAAATGTCAAGTAAACAAATACTTGACAGGAAAAAAATGTCAAGTAATGTTCTTTTTGTATTAGTGAGTTTTAATGTGTATCATAGCCATATTAAATTTTAACCAATAGTTTAATATGAATCTAATTCACATTAAATCAATATTTGAACTCATTAAAAATTTTATTATCTCGTAAACTAATTTTGAATCATATTAAAAAATTAAATTTATATTATAATGTTTAATTAAAATATAAACTTTATATTATAATGTAACACCATACATTATAATAATTCCCAAAGTAAATTTTAACTTTTCAAATTACAATCAATATACATTAATGATAACCTGTAGAAATACAAGTTATTATAGCCTTTTAGGTAGAGTAATGGAACCAAAACGCGTAGTGTGTTAAAATGCGTAGCTTATAGGAAAATTCATAAATATTTGAAAATACACTTACATTAAGTCTCAATGCCCGTTTCACCTTGTTTTAAATGTTTTACTGCAAGATTATGAATGAAAGAAAAAACTAGTAAATCATAAAGGAACTCACACAAAGGCTATGTGAGAAGAACTTGTCTAGCAAGTACAATTTCACTAGAAGTTCACTAGAAGTCAAAAATGGTAGTTAGAGTTCACTAGAAGTCAAAAATGGTAGTTGGAGTTGATGTGACTTGACAAGGTTGTAATCGACGCTGACATGCTTAGAAGAATAGAAGTTTTTCGCTGAAAGTTGTATATAAAAGGACTCCACCTCTACCATGACAATGAGTGTGTGAATGGGCCAAACCCTAGAGAGAGGCGAAAAGGAGTAACCTTTTCTCGGTCTTTAAAAGCATTTCTTACTATTTTCCACTTAGTCTGTAAGTGCAAGTTAAAGGGACACAATACATGTAGGTACACATCTTAACATCCAAAGTTAATAGACACCACAATAAAATTTTTTTGAACGTGTAACGATCCAACTTTTCTAACTAAGTCAAAGTCATTAATTTTGACAAAGACACCTTGATTGACACAAAATATATTAAAATTCATTTGAATTCATACAATCAAAGAAAACAAACTTAAGTTCGGGCTTTATTTCAAATAACCAAAGTTTTTAGAAAGTAAAGCTTACAAAACAACGGTTCATGAACTTAGTTAAATACAAAATTTTTTACGCAGTCTCATGTGCTAAAGAAAACAAGAAACAAAAACATGAAGCGGAAGCATTTGATTACATTCCCCCTATGGCCATCATGGCTCCTTCTTGTCCCTCGTCGGTCTGCCTCCCTTGTTACCTTTGCGTGAAAAAAATTAAAACATAAAAGGGTGAGCATAAACATACTCAGTAAGAGACCCACTATTGGTCCCGTTAGGGGAAAAATAAACTGTTAACTTCCTATTGGGGTACCCTGCACGGTCACAGTCACAGTCTAGTGATCCCGTAGGATACACATTATCAGTCTAACGCCCCAAAGGACGCATAAATCAGTCTAGTGTTCTGCAAAAACATATATCAGTTTAATGCTCCCGAAGGATGCACAATAATTGGTAATCCCGCAGGACACCTACAAGGCATAATACCCAATAGAAGAACTAACAATTCTATCCTTAGTCCATTCTAAGCATCTTGTCAGTCATTCATAATACAATCAAATTTCCTCGACACATAATTCCTTCACTTATCACCCTAACCGTTAACTTATTTCCACTTTAACCCCAAGGTCATTCAGTAACAATCAACACATTAGTCAAACAAGCTAAATAATCATAACATCCACTCAGTTCACAAGTACACAGTCATACTTTGGTATAACTTACACCCAGTTTATACAACCGTCAACAAGTTCACATCCACACTTTATATAAGCAACATCTACAAATTTCAGTCAGTTCAACATTCGTATGTATATATATAGCTCTAGTTAAACACAACATACATTAAATCTCAAATCTACTTCAATATACACATATCATATCTAACATCCATCCTCAGTTTAGAGACAAACATACAATCAACATATCCTACTTTATAGGTGAGTCCAGTAGAAGTCTCTTACCTTAACGTTAGGTAAGCTCCTTAACTGCACTAGAATTCACGACAACAAACCTAAACATCAAGGTAAAACTCAATAATTTCCCCAACACAACAATCACTTAAAATTAACCCAAAGTGAACATTCACCACTTACCCAATGTTAACGAACCGAGTTCTAACCAAAACCAATATTTGTTGTGAACCAAAGAAATCAAGCGCTACCCTCAATACCTAAGATCGAACAACGGATCAACCATTAATCCAACCACAATATTTGAACAAATTTTTGAAACAACTACAACCCAACTTAAATTTTCATCAATAAAACTTCAACCATTCATAGTAAAAATAAAGGAAGTAGCGATCGAACCTAAAGACAAAGATCGTGCAGAATAGATCGAGGCAAAATGGTTTGCACTTCGCGGTTAGGAGGTGAAGAGTCGCGTGGCGACGATGCTTTGTAGAATAGAGGTAGATCAGGGCAAAGGGTATAGACGGCTCGGGAGGGTTACTCGAGGAGTCACGCGATGGCTTCACAACTGGAACGGATGCAAAAGGTTACAGCAGTGCGGACTGGTTGGAGGGGTTACTCGCGGCGGCTCGCGAAACAGAAACTGGGCGGTCAGCAACGTTGCGGGATGTGGCATGGTTGGGTTTCATGGACAGAGACAGATCTAGGCGATTTGTGTTGGCTTTAGGTGAACAGAAAAAGAAGAGAAAAAAAAGGGTTGGCGGCGGCTATGGGTTGCGGAGAAGAAGGAGGAAGGAGGGGCAGTGTGTGCGCGCAGGAGGAAGAAGGAGAAGAAATTTTAATTTCTTTTTCAACTTTTTTTTTGAATAATATTAATAATAATAATTAATAATAATAAAAATATATTATTATTCTTATTATTAATTATTATTATTATTATCTTTCCAATTTGTTTTTCCTCTTTCACTTCTTTTCTTTTCCAAGCCAAAAGTAATAAAAATAACACCCAACAAAATTTAAAATCCTAATAATAAAGCAATTTGATTAAAATTGATTACCTTAGAGTTTGGAGTATTACAGAACGATCATCATAAAAATGACATGAAACATTAATCATAACAGTCCATAGTCATGTAATTCATAAAACATGTATAATCATCATATAACATTAGACATCAACTACAACATTTCATTATGCATTTTAGCTACCATCAATGAATGATCAGTAAATACATGCATGCTCTTAAATTTATGTTCAAAGGTCTTGTACTAGAATCTCTTACCTGAGATTCGCTAAAAACAATTATTCTTTGCAGACGGTAAATTTTCTCAATTAATTTGATCCTAAACATAAAGGGAAAATTTTCAATATTGGTAATAAATAAAATTAACAATGACTAACATCAAAAAATTCTCCCAATATAACTTACCCAAAACTAAGGTTGAAACCAATTTAACCTTAATGGGAAAATTTCACAGATTAAGTCCTCCAAAATTAGCCAATTAAACCTTCAAAGAAAAACTTATAATTAATTTATTTTCGAGCTAAAAAAATTATCATTTAGTGGGTATACCCAAAACCCACACCAAAACCCAACCAAACTTACCAAATGTGGCTAGAAAATGACTAAGATCGGCTTGGCTCGTCTTGGAAGGACGCTTGCATGCATGGTTGGAAGGAGAAGACCCAGGGCTCAACCAATGAAACAAAGGAGGGAACCAACATTCGTATGAAATTTACTTGAGAACAGAAGAGGCACTTGAGTGAGGACACTCGGTGTGACTCATGTAAAGGGAAGAAGGAGGATAAAGAGATTGACACACTTTGGCTCGGGATGCACGATGTGGAAGAGTGAGTGGCTCATTCTTCATAGACAAAACACAGTGCACGACGACATCGTTTGGGCTTGAATGGAGAACAACGGTGGAACGTTCAACTTTGCGTGGTGGATGGTGCGGCGGAGGGTTGACACCAAGGGAAATCTCGACGACGCTTACTATTTTTTTAAGAAGGGAAGGAGATGAGTTACACGAACTTCACGATTTAATTTATAATAATAATAAAGGGCCCTTGCAATAATAGCAAAAAAAATTATGATAATAGGGGTTATATCACTAAATTTTCTAAATTAAAAAATTAGCAAATTTAAAAGTTGATAACCGTATGATTACTGTCTGATAGTTGTCCGATAGCTCTATGATTACCGTATGATATTACTAATTTTACCATATTTGGAATATGCAAAAAATAGGTGTCATGTGCTGATTTTTTTATGTGTTTTTGTCATTCGATGCAATTTTCCTAATAATAAATAATAATAATAATAACAATGATAAATACTATTGTTATTATTATTATTATTACTATCCTTTTCCTTCTCCTTGTTCCTTTTTCCTTTAAATAAAGCCTAACTTCTTCTCTTTCCTAATCACATCACCTTTTTCTCTTCCCCAAAATAATTAATTATCCATCAATAAAAAAAATTATGCTAAATTAATTATATATAATTAATAATATTTCTACAAATATTGCACGAGGAGTAGTAGAAATAGCAACAAAATTTATGATAATAGAGTTCATGTCATTTACATGTTTAAAATTGCAAAAACAACAAATTTAAAAGCAGATTATCTCAAATTACTGTCTGATTATCGTCATATTTGTGAAATTTGCAATATGCAAAAAAATAGGTGTTATGAGCTGATTTTTTTTTCTAAACCATTTTCTCATCTAATGCAATTTTCCCAATATTTCACATCCCCAATTTAATTAAATATACATACAAAAATATATTTGATTAATTTGAATTTATAAACATCAAACAATTCACATTCAAATAATTCAACATAACACCTAATGAACTCAAACATAGCAAAATAAAATTTAGATAAATAAATAAAAAATTACCTTTATTTTGGAGTGTTACATTTACGTTATTTTAGAATTTGGGGTTACCATCTACATGTGTTGATGCTAAAACCTAAGAAATTCGAACATCGATCAATATTATGCATATTTATAGGTTATACCAAAGAAATGAGAGGTAATTTATTTTATGATCCTTAAGAAAATTGAGTGTCTGTGTCAACAAATGCTACGTTCTAAGAGAAAATCTATATATGAAATCATCAACCTCATAGTAAATTGGTATTAAAAGAGATTTGAGAAGAAGCTACAAATAATGAACAAAACTTGTTGATAAAGGTGGTCCTTTTACTAAAGTAGTAGATGGAGCTAGGACTTCTAATAAGTTATATCCATCTCATGAATTATGAGTGCGTTCATGTAATGGGAGGGTTACATATCAATTTGACCGTAACTTGGGTTTAACTGAAACTTAACTTGTCATAATTGATGACGAGGTCAATGATCCATTAACTTATAATTAAGCAATGAATTATATCAACAAAGATAAATAGATTAAAGCCATCGACCTTTAAATGGAGTAAAAACTATCAGTTATAAGTAGATCTACAAGAGAAAATGAGACGTCTCTGGAAAGGTACAAACCTTTAAGGCTAGACTTGTATGAAAGTGTTTTACCTAGAGAAAAAGGGTGGACTATGAAGAAATACTCTCTTGTTGCTATCTTAAAGTCAATCCAAATATATTTTTTTTTGATCCCCACATATTATGATTATAATATATGCCAGATGGATGTAAAGACACCATTTCTAAATGGTATACTTGAAAAAAGTACTTACATGTCTCAACGAGAGGGGTTTATAAAACATGGTCAAGAACAAAAAGTTTGTAAAATTAAGAGATCCATCTATGGGTTAAAGAAAGCCTATCAATCCTAAAATATAAAGTTTGATATTGTTATCAATCTTATGACTTTATTCAGAATGTTGACAAACCTTGTGTATACAAAAGAATAGTCAACAATACATTGCAACATTATTAGTATCGTATGCTGAAGATATCTTACTCATTAGGAATGCCCAATGAGTAAGATACGTGACTGAAATTAAAGAATCACTAGCTACACAATTCTAAATGAAAGATTTAGGTGAAATGCAATATGTTCTTGGAATTAAAATAGTTGAGAACTGCAAGAACATAACATAACACTAGCTATTTCTGAATGGTATACTTGACAAAAATATTTACATGTCTCAACGAGAGAGATTTATAGAATAGGGTCAAGAATAAAAGGCTTGTAAAATTAAGAGATCAATCTATGGGTTAAAGAAAGCTTATGAATCCTAGAATATAAAGTTTGATTCTGTTATCAATCTTATGACTTTATTCAACATGTTGAGAAACCTTGTGTATACAAAATAATAATCATCAATAAACTGAAACATTCTTTGTATCGTATGCTGAAGATATCTTACTAATTGGAAATGGTGTAAGATGCTTGACTAAAGTTGAATCACTAGCTACACAATTCTAAATAAAAGATTTAGGTGTAATGCAATATGTTTTTGGAATTCAAATAGTTGGAAAATATAAGAACATAACACTAGCTATGTCTTAATCAACTTATAGTGACAAGTTGGTGTCCATATATAATATTTAGAATTCCAAAAGAGGTGCACTTTCCTTTAGACATGGAATTCATACATCTCAGGAATAGTGTCGAAAAACACCTCAAGAAGTTGAGGATATGAGATGTATTCTTTATGCATCAGTAGTTGAGAGCCCAATGTATCTATGTAATGTACAAGATGTGACTTATGCTACGTTGTAGGGATAGTTAGTAGATTTCAGTTCAATCCTAGATATGGTCATTATATGGTCGTTAAAAATATCCTAAAAAAAGATTGACTATATGCTCATGTATTGAGGGGATTTGATCGATACAGAAGGAATTAGAGCCCTTATAAAGCAAAAATAATAAAGACCCTCAAACTCAATTTTAATTTGAAATTTAGACATACCAATACATTGGTAAAATTAAATACACATATAAAAAACCTACTGTATAAAATTTATGTCTAAGCATGCTTTAGAAAAAAAAATCTAATTTAAAGAATAATACAGAGAAGAAGAACATTATTGTCGTAGTCGTCCCTGAATCTACTATTCACTAAATTATAGATCACCACCAAACCTCTCCTATTATTTGTAGGAGCAATTGCTAAATATTCTCAATTTTCTCTTCATGTATGGTTACTTGATGCTATGGAGGATCCTACCACCATTTCGATTCTTATACATATTGCAACCATGTTAGGAGCAAGAATTTTTTTTGTTGCTCGATTTCTTTCGCTTTTTGTAGTAATACCTTACATCATGAATCTAATAGTTTTGAAAGGTATAATAACAATACTATTTGGAGCTACTTTACCTCTTACTAAGAAGACATCAAGAAAAGTTTAACCTATTCTATCATGTCTCAATTGAGCTATATAATGTTAGCTTTCGGTAAAGAGTCTTATCGGGTTGCTCTATTTTATTGGATTACTCATGCTTGTTCAAAATCGTTGTTGTCTTTAGGATCAAGATCCATTATTCACTCAATGAAAACAATTGTTCAATATTCTTCAGAAGAAAGTCTTAATACGGTTCTCATGGATGGTTCTCTAAGTAATTGAGGCTTAAAATTTGTGAGGACCTTTTTGGATTTTTGACAAAAAATTTAGACAAACAATTATAGAGAGAAATTCTTTTGTTTTTTTCTAGATTTTTTTTTTTTTTTTTTTTTACAAAATCACAATAAAAACTTAGGTTATGTCATTCTTCTATAGGATTCGGAAGTTATAGAGATAGGGGAGACACATGGAGTGTCCCACGTTCCCGAGTTGTTTTCTTTATTTAATTTAATATTTTGAAATGAATATTAATATTAAATTAATTAATTGAATAAATTAATAAATTAAACTATTAATTAATTAATATTTTAATTTAAATCGTATCTTATATTTAATTTAATCTAGATTTGAATCATATTCATATATGAATTTTTTTTCATAAGCTACAGTTTAATGTCTATCATTCACACACTAAATTTTAATCTACAGTTTTAATATGAATTCAATTCATATTAAATTAATATTTAAATTCATTCAAATATTTTTATTTTCTCACAAATTAAATTTTAATCATATCCAAAAATTAAATTTATATAATAAAGTTTAATTTAAATATACTTTACATTATCGTGTATAACCATATGTTATACTAAGGTTAACTTTCATAAATATAACAAACCAGAAAAATATTTACGACCGGTGTAACAAAGTGAAAAAATCCATTAAGCTGGCTATTTTTGTAACACCCCGAACTCTAAAGTAATTTATTTTAACTAAATTGCTTTATTTTGTTGGATTAATTTTTGTGGGTGTTATTCTATTACTGTTAGCTTGGAAGAAAAATTTCTTTATAAAAAAAATTTAAAAAAAAAAAGGAAGTGAAGAAGGAGAAATAGTATTGGAAAGGTAATAATAATAATAATTATTTTTATTAATTATTATTTTTATTCAAAAAAAAGAAAAAGAAATTAAATATTTTTTTCCCTTCTTCTTCTTCACGCGTACAACCCCCCCCCTCGCCAACTTTTTTTCTTCTCCTTTCTGCCCTAACAACAGTCGCTGCCCACTCTCCCCTTCCCTTCCGTTTGCCGCTCTCCTCCATGCGAACCGCCGTGACCCTCTGTCTTCGTTCGTGAAGCCCGCTGCCGCACCGCCACGATTCATTTTGCTTCGCGCCACTACCAGTTGTCTCAAACCGTCATGGGTTGTTTTGAATAGCTACCTCTGTACCCGAGCTCCTCTTCTCAAAGCAAGCTGCTAGTCTGTCTTGCACGATATATTTTGTTTGGGTTTGATCGTCACTGTCGCTGTTTTGTTGTAAGTTCGTTTGTAAGGATGAAAGTATGGGTTATATTTGTTCGAAGTTGTTCAAGCGTTGTGGTTGGAATTATTGGCTAAATTGTTAATTGATTCTTGAAGGTGTTGAAACTATCGTTAGGTCCTTTGAATTCACAATCCATTTGTGAGTTGTTGGAGTTTGGTTTGGCCAATAGCTTGTTAAGCTAGAATTTGCATTGAGGAAATTGAGAGGGAGTACGTATTGTGAAATTAATTGGATTTCGTATCCTTTTGATTAGGTTCTTTCGTTGGAATTGGTTTGATTGGAGAATTTGAATAAAGTGAGGTAAGAGATTTCTACTACTGGACCTATATGTTGATTTCAATGTTTAAAATGAATTGACTGTTATACTTGTATGGGTGGATTTGAATGAAACAAAAGACATGACTGCTAAGCGTAGCTTGGAGGGGTTAAAAAGTTTTAATTGTTTTGCGTAGTTTTAAACTTGTTGATGGATTGACTGCATTAAAAATGTTGTATTGATTGAACTGATGATGGTTGACTGTTATGTTAAAGTATGGATAGTGTATGGTTGATTGATTTGACTGAACTAAGATGGGTGATGCTTATGTACGAGTGTATCTATTTAGGAAATCGTTATATCGAGGTCAGATGTTGATATGATAGACATGTATGTCGAAGTAGATTTGAAGGTTATTTTATGCTGTGGTTGACTGGGAAAAATATATACATATACATGGATTTGATGTAGACTGGGTGTTAAGTGCCTTTATGTGATTTTTCGGATATACATATATGCATACATATATGGATGTTGAATGATTGAAACTAGGTGTAGATGTTAAACGGGGGGTTTGTTGTTTAGAAGGAGTATACGATATATTAAGTATGGTCGTGTTCTTGTGGACGAAGGAAATGCTATGATGATTTAGTGGTTGACTGATGTACTGATAAGTTTCTGACTGACCTTGGGTTAAATTAGAATAAGATAACTGTTAGAGGTTAAGTGAAGAGTTATGTGATGAGAATGTTTGATTGTACTACAAATGACTGTTAAGATGTTTAGAATGGACTGAGGGAAAAATTATTAGTTTCCTATTGGGTAGTTACCTTGCAGGTGTC
>JBBPDI010000029.1:25236130-25255275 GCA_037974545.1 Cucumis variabilis | reverse complement strand
TCATTTCATTATCTCGTGTCTTTACCTCATAAAAAAAGACATTAGAAATGTCAACCACATAATTATTCAATGGTTTCATAAGCTTCAAACAATCAAATTTAACCAAAATATTCGGAAGATTAAATGTTAAAATACTTTCAAGTCCAAGACATACGATTATTACTCCAAGACTTTACACCTTATTACAACTATGCAAGACATATCCAATCCAAACGATCTCAAAGTACTCATCCCAAACCTCCCGACATGGTGACAAGACTCCAAGAATAACTAAGTGCATCGCCTAACGATGTCACTTTAAATAAATAAATAAGAATAAAGCAAATAACTCGTTAACCTAACACAATGAGATTACGAATTGAAACACATGTGAAACAAGATAAATTATCGTTAACTAGTACTGTGGGAGGGTACTATGATACCACTACACCTTAGATGCGCTTTTCCATATTTTTTCACACATTTTTATTTATATATGATCTTTCTCTTCTATAATTTTTTTAGATTAAAAATTTATATCGAAAAGGTTTTTCGTATTAATATTTCTCTATTTAATTTTGTAAAGTTTACAACAAAATGAATAAAATTATTTCTACTCTTCTCAATCTTGATATGCTAACTTGTAAACAATACATAATTCACATACTAGTACAATAAATATTTTATCTAATACTAATTTATCTTAATATTGCATAGTTCGAGTAACATTTGACTTTGAATTTTTTTTAAAAAATAAGAAATTAAGTATAAAACAAAAAATGTAAATTAAAATTTATTTAAAAATTAGTAATTTAAGTAATTATTTTTTATTTTTAATAAATACAATTATTTTATTTTTATCAGAGTGAACTTCGACATTTAATTGTAGGGATGAGAAAAGAAAGTATTAGTGATAGTGAAGATAACGAAAAGGATTTATATGCTTTTTTAAACACACAAGTAATTAATAAAGTTTGTAAGAGGAAGAAAATACTTTCCAACAAGAAGAAAAGAAAAGAACTTTTCTTTTTCTTTCGAAGATTATAGAAAAAGAATATTTGAAAAATCTATAAATCAGATTGCATTGTGTTAATCAAATTAGTGATATTATAATTGGTTAAATATTATATATTTAGTGCTTTTCCTCTATATATAATTATATATATATATGTTTATGTTATTTGTGGTTTTTCTGGTGATTTCTTTTTTAAAGAAATTGTATCTACCCTTTCCATGTTTATATTTATTTGGGTTTTTCTTGAAGTTAACATTTTATTTTGGTGCCTAAACTTAACTTTTGAAAAAAAATTACTTTGATTGCTTCAATAGAATTTGACATGCATTTTTTTTAATTTTAATGATTAAGCTCTAGAATCATCCTATTAATTAAATTGGTAAATAACAAAAAAAAAAAGTTCTTTCTAATTTATTTTATAAATATTTTCTGCCAATATAGAAATATAATTAATACAATTTAATTAAATAAACCCAAATTAAAAATTAATTTTATTCTTTTTCTCCAAACCTTAAATCTCTATCTTATCTCGTCTGGATTCACTGCTCTTACATCTGAAAGAATAGCATTTGAGTAAGAATAAAAAAATAATAGAACTGACACATACGTGTTTAATATGCATGAGAGTAAAATAAGTACCAGATTTGTTTGAAATAAACTCTACAAAATTATAAACAAATATTCTGACGATAATCATAAATTCGCAAAAACGGAAGAAAGAAATAATAATGAGGAAGAGAAAAAAACATCCAAATGAATTACAAAAAAATCCCAAATTAAACTTTGAGACACTAAAAAAAAGTTATGAAATTTTTTTATGAAATTTGAACCTACAAAAATATGTTTTTTTAAGTAAAAACACTTTTAAAATTAGAAAAGTTTAGGACCAATAAAATATTTAAATCATTTTTAAATTAAATTGGGTTCGAAATACATTTTCCAAAGTGAGTTTTTATCGTTTAATTTTTTCAAAAAAATTATTTAAGAAAAAATTATAGAAGACATTTTGGAAAGGAGTATTTTATGATTGTTATAGTATTATGATAGTCCAAATATTATAATAGTCCTATATATTATGATAGTTTAGATTTGGAGTGCAGAGTATTATAATATGTTTGATAGTCTACATTTGGGACACACTATTATAGTCTATTTTGATAATCACATTGAGGTGCAAACTATGATAGTCTATGCGATAGTTTGAGTATAATTTGTGTTTTTATAAACTATGTTTGGGACATTTTATTATTAAATAATTTTGATTATGATATCCGTTCAATAATTTTAACATAAATCGTGGTGTGAATTAGAATTAAGTAAGACGTTCTCGCAATAACTTAAACTTCCATCTTGAGTTTCCACTAATTTTTTCTTAATACTCTTAATTAAGATGTTTTTTTTATAAATTAAAGTTGCTATTATTAAATTGTTACTCTCCACCACTTTTTTTTGCATGCATATATAATGGTACATCAAATAAAAAAAAAAAAGCTTTGATCTCCTTTATGCACTAATATTTTTTCCATGCATATATATTATATGTTGTATTAAATACAAAACTTTGTTTCAAATTAATTTCTTTAATTCTTAATTACAACGTTCATTTAGTGTAATTGAAAGCATATAATTACAAATGGATATTATTAAAATTATTATAGTAAAACTGTTATAAAATAAGAACAAAGAAGCTAAATAAATAAGGAGAATGAAGCAACCAAAAAGAAGAAATAGGGGAGAGAGGAAGTAGAGAACAATTGAACTCAATTATGGTGTGTCTTACAAAGGCACCACATACTTCTATTTATAGGACATCCCATAATATATGTTACACTATAGAATTTAATGGGATGAATGTTACAACATGGAATAAGTGGAGAGTTATATGGAATAAATGGAGAGTTATAAGAAGATTAATAGCATAATGTAGGTTATGGATATCTACATAATTATATTTATAATAAAATTATTATTATTATTATTTAACTATTCCCCTCTCACCAATAATACTTAAATATAACTAAAATCTCTTTTTTTTTCCAATCAACTAATGCAAAATATATATCCTAAAAGCTTCAATTTATCCAAAATCCCGAACAAAACAATTCCTCACAAACAAAATTAAATTACTTCCTCACTTAACTCAACCTAGCTAAATTACTTCAAGAATAATTAAAAATTATAAGAAAATTCTAAAATTTTAGGGCATTACAAATATCTTTTAATCTTTCTTGTTCTCACATTAAAAAAAAATCATATAGCTATGAAAAAAAGACATATAATTAATGCTCAATGGCCATTTTCTTTCTTCTTTTTCTTTTGTGTCTTTTAAAGAAACAATTGAATTGAGGTATGAAAATTACTAAAGAGAAAACTTATGTTTGTATGCAAAAAGTATATCATGTGTGATAGACAAAAATCTAAAGGATGTTGAGTTATGAGGTTCTTTCTAGTTTTGATTGGTCGCACAAACTAGATAATCATTCTATCATTTTTTTTTCTTAATCTTTTCCCTTCATGTTAAGAACATCAGTGAAGTCATATAGTTTGTGTTGACTTGCTAGGAGTAGTTTATGTTCCCTTTGTTAAAAATTGCTAAATGAGATTATTGGACTGTAGTTTATGTTTTCTTCATTTTCAGTTTTCTTTGTTCATTTCCTTTCTGTTTATTGGACAGTTTACATGGGGGAGTTAAGGGTTGGGAGGGATTAAGAGTTGGAATTGAGTGCATACTTTATGTTTCTTATTTACTTGTAAATTGTTTCAAACTTGATTGAAGTATTTTAGATCCATTATGGCATGTGAAAGATAAGTGCTTTATGTTTATTTTCTACATATATTGTTTATGTGTATTAAATTGTTATATTATTTGGTCCATTCACTTGTTCATTGTTTGGTAGGAAGGATTATAAATCCATTATGGCATGTGAAAGATTAGTATCACTCACTTGTGGATTGTTTAGTAGAAAATTTTGTGGGATGATCCTTTGAGGGATGATTAGGTGAATTGATTTAGGTGTACAAACTTTCTGTTTTTGTTTACATGTGAACTGATTTGCTTGGGAAATGTTCTTTAGTCATATTCTAAAATGAGATTTTGTTTTCTTATTAGGTTTAGAAGAATCCATTGGAGCAGTAAAGCCAACTTGGAGCAATTGATTGATATAAGACTTTTTGTATGGTTGGTAGCAAAATTTTGGTTGCACTTATTTTAGGCTTGTTAGTAGCTAAAGATGTCATTGTTTATTCTTTTTGTATGTAAACTATCATTTACGAACAAATGGTTATTAGACAATCCTAGTGTAGGGATATTACAAAGTGTATCATAATGTATATATATTAAAGTGTTGACTTTTTATTTTCATATGGGTGTGATATATTAGAACAACTATGTGATTGAACTGATTAGTGTAATGACATAGCGGAAAAAAGAATAAGAAATGAAATGTATTTTATTGTAAAAAAAATGTAGTAATCGAGGAATATACTACAGAAAAAAAATGTCAAATTATACTAATTCGTGACATTTTGTAACTGTCATCAATATTGAAACAATGACATTTGATTTTATAAAAACTGTGTCACGATTGACATATCCTTGATAGGAAAAAAATGTCATAATATACGAATTCGTGACATTTTGTAACTGTTGTCAATATCGAACCAATGACATTTGATTTTATAAAAACTGTCATGATTGACATATCCTTGACAGGAAAAACATGTCATATTATACGAATTCGTGACATTTTATAACTGTCGTTAATATGTAAAGGATGACAGCTATTTGTTTTCACAATAAATTAAATAATGACAATTATTTGTTGTCATAAAGTATTAAATAATGATATTTATTTTTTGTCATGAAAATACTTTTTGTAACAGTTTTTTAAAACTGTCATCAATAATCTTTTCATAACAAGCGATTCTATGACTGAAAATAATTGTCACAGATTTTATTATGACAGAAAATAACTATCGTCGTAGACCATTTTTCTTCTGGTGGAGACTATTTATGGATGTTTTATTTAACGCTAAGAATAAAATTTCAATTATAGTAAAATTTAACTTTAATCTAACAAATAAAGATTTAAAGATTTATTAAATTGAATATATAAAGTAGACATTGAAGCTATTTCGGAGAATAAATTTTGTCACGTCGCCATGACAAAAACCATTGACGAATTAAAAAATGATATGTGTCTTCCTTTTAAGTTCATCGGATCATAGTGGGAGGTTAATTAACTTCAACTATGGTTAAGTTTCAAGTGCAACAAATAAAGGACAATTGCAAATGTTGGAATCAAGGAAAAAGTATTTGCAAATATGCCAAGATGCATGCAAAAGAATTTACAGATATAGAAAAATTTAGAACCAATTCTCGTGGTCTATCTCTAATAGAAGTTTATCAACAATAAAATTTTGACGGATAGAATTTGTTATATTTGTCATCTTTAAAAATATTGTTATACACTTAATTATTAACCTTAAAAGTATTACTTATTGCAAATATCCATATAATTAGATGTGAATAGAACTCACTTGAGTCAAAAGTCCAACCTAGTTCAAGTCCATGAAAATTTATACCATAAGATAAAACTTGGTACGAGTCCAACTTTATGCCAAGCCCAAACAAACATGAGTCAAAACTCGTCTTAGAAAAACTCTATAAATAAAGGTGTCACACCCCTCAATTTAGCAGAGAATTGGAAGAACCGACATTGAAGTCTTAAGTCTCTTAAGACTTTGAAGTTTTGATTGATCTCAATAATGTAACCTTCTTGATTTTAGAAGACTGAAACTATGATCCGCTCAAGTTTACTTATCAAAAATTGAGAACATAGGAGTTTAAATTTAGTTCAGATGAGAGAAAAACATAACTGAACATATACTAGAGACTATACTTAGACTCGTTGAACATTTTGTAGAAAAGAATAAGCTCCAAATTATGGCAAATAAAATTGTCATTTTAGGAAATTTCAGTGACTTAAAGAATAGTTTTTTTTAGAGAAAGAAAATAAGATACTATTATTTTTATATTTTATTAACAAAAAAAATTATTTCCTTTCTTTATTTTAACAAAAGAATCTTTTCTTTTTAGAAAAGAACAAAAAAAATGATTATCATAAATTTACCAGAACTAAAAGAACCTAAAAGAAAAGAACAAATTATTACTAAAAGAAATATTTATCAAACAATTCTACTATCTTTGTAAAATTTACAAAAGCACGTGTTTCTTTTTAAAATATTGTCCCAAAATAATAAATTCATTTTCAAAAAACAAAACAAACCAAATACATTTTACTAAGATTCATCCAAGAGATAAAACTATATTAAACTAAATAATAACATAATTAAATTGTACCATAATTTAATGAGAAAAATTTACAACAACACGTGTTAATCTTTTCGTTGGAATTTATGTCTTAAAACTTGGAGTTTGTAAATCAAAATCATATTCTAATCCATAAAGTTGTTGTTGAGATTTTATTAGTAAAATTGAATACAATAATCTTGAATCCAATAAATTAAGGTCTCGATACTATCTTAAATAAACTTGAATTTTATGTAGAGACATAAACATGGATCAATTTCGAGTATATAGCATAAGTAGTCTACAATATATGAATAAATGTTAGGCGCCTTATTCTGAGTACACTATGGATGCAGTCCACTTTATAGCTAGTACAAACGATATGATTCTGAATCGTTCATGTAGAGACATGAAAGTGGAATCATCCTATGTAAAGAATTTACATAAGACTGAACCATGAAATAGTCACTTTTACGTTATAACGTCATTCATTGCTTAAAACTTGCTATTTTGATTATTTATGATCTAGGTAACTTAATCATAATCTTAAACTAACTATGAATGCTCTTGTTCACACGAAGTTATCCTTAGATCTGCATAGGTGAGGGTAGCTAATTAGCGCTGGCCCAATAAGTCTTTCATTTTAGAGGTAAGACTAGATGAATAGCTGGGGACATAGGGTGCGAGATGGAATTCACTCTTACCCACTTTAGGGTTAGTAAATAGATTGCTCCCTTAAGAACTGAATCTAAGTCTTGAACAAGGGGCCCCACCCTCTCATTATGAGAGGAATTTGATTTATAGGTTGGACCTTAAACCAATTGTTCAATAGTGGATCAATGAGACTTAAGGAGCAAGATGTAGTCTCGAGGGTAAAATGGTTTTTTGACTCAATCGAGGTTACAAACATACAAACAACCCGTGAAGGATTAACTTACTGATCATGATTATGTCAGATCGACACAAATATATCTATAATGAGGAGAGTGCAACTACGAAACTTTAGTGGAATGACCCGTTAGCTAACAAATTTTGATTAGCTCTCTAAAAGGGTTTAGCCAGTTAATCTCAGATCGTTGGAGCCCATGATTTATAGGTTCATTAGGTTCCCTTGCTACCTCATATGAAATTAACTTAGAACAATACATTGGAATAATTCAAATTGTTCGAATTAGGTAAAAAGAGAAAGACTAATGAATATATGTGATATAGCCCTCGGTTATCAGTTTGATATAAAGTTTTATATTTAAATGTGATTTAAATATTAAAAATATGAATAATGCAAATTCATATATGGAAGCTCGAAATTGATGAAAATGGTCAAAGTTGTAAAAAGTCAAAATGTTCACTTTTGACTTTGAAAAGTCAAACTACTCACATTATATTCAAATATGATTTGAACCTTGAAAAAATGAATGGAAATTCATGCTCGAGAGATTGGAATTAGTCCAGACGGACAAAATAATGAAAAGTTAAAATGTTGATTTTTGAAAATTGAAAAAGTCAAAGTTTGACATTGACTTAATGGTCGAATGACTATATTGTTCTTGGACTAAAATTAGTGGAAAAATCCAATATTTTTATTGGATAATATAATCCCACTTACACTTAGCGTGATAAGTGGCTACATAAGATGTAGATACGTAACCTACTAAATTTCACTAATGGTTAGTGGAATGTTAGGTGTTGAGACTTGGCCAACTAATTAAATGCAATTTTGCATGTAATTAGGTTATTTATAGGTTCTTTTTTTCAAATTGTTAAAAACTTTTTGCAAAAACTTATAATTTTGAATTACAAAATTCTCCCAAAATTATTTCTCTCTCAAATATCAAATATCAAACCTAAATCCCACCTTCCAATTTCCATCATTCTCTCCAAATTTTCTTCACTTAACAGGTTCCACAACCCTGTTCTAACTCAAGAGAATAGCAAGTAAACTCTAGTGGTGGCACCAGATTCGTATTCGTTGAGGAGATATCAAGGAATCGGGAAGCTACGAATGTATGACTTCTTTAACCATAATTTAGTTTAATTAGGATATTTTTTAGTGTTGCATGTTAATCTCTAAAATTGTTTAAATGTAATTCGAGAAATCTAGATCTGTTTTTTCCATTGCGCATGTCTCGTTTTTCATAAGTCAGAATGTTGAACAAAACTAAGTTGTTGTGCCATGATAAACCACTGCTCTGAAAGCAATTATGAGCGACCATTAACTTAACTTAAGATTATTCCTATATTTTATATGTTCATTTGATTTCTTATATGTTTCGAGCATCTAGAGTGCAAAACGGAGCATTAGAAACAAAATAGAGCTAAAAAAAAAAACTTAAATGCATCAATTGGAAAAGAGAACATAAAAATAACAAGTTTGCCCTATATTAGAGCGAACCAAAGCTAGCTAGGCGCTTGCTCTCTGTCACACCCCCTCCTGGATCACCTACTTTTGACCTGAGAGACGGAGTGAAGCCAACTAGTATCGCTCCCCTTTTGAACAACACCAGCTGACCCTTACTACTTAACCTTTTGAAATGCTAAACAACTTAAGCAAATTAAAATTTAAATAGCGGACCAACATTAATTCATAAATTAAACATACTTCATTACATAATTTCTGATAAAGGGTTAAGGCTAAACACCATTAAGTACAAACAACACTTTAAACCTAACAAAATCTAATAACTTGATTAATCTAACCTTAAACATATGTACATGACATGACCTTAACTAAAAGTACTAACCAAAAGTAACAAAACCTAAAAAAAAAATTGGCACGACAGACTGAAGACGACGGTCAGGCTTTCGAATCACATTTAGAAAGATGAGCTAAATAGCTAGTGAAAGACAGTTTTTATAAAACATACATTTAAAATAAATTAACTTTAAGCTTAGCATTTTTTATAACTAATGCATAAAACATAACACAAAGTATAAGATCTTTAACTTCTTTCTTGATAAACTTTTTCTTCTTTTAAATTACTCTTGGAAAGATAGCTCTTTTCTTTCTAAATTAAATCTCTGCTTATCTTTGTTAGTTTTATATCCTGGAAACTCAGTCACTATAGTAACTAGTTTGACCTACTGTGCTTGAGAACTCGGTCATGACTATATCATGACTGATCTTTGTCAATATAGCATAGCTCTGTTCATATTATCCTGCCTAAATTCGGTGGTAGCAGCTAAGTGGTCAGCATAGCTCTATACTACTGAAACTCTGTGCACATTTGATCATCGAGAACTCGGTATATAGAACAAACATGATTTTCTCACTTAAAACATTTCTCATCAAACTAATGCTTTTGCAAATATCTTTCTAAACCAGTAAACAATTCTCTTTCAAAAACTTTAAGCATACTCATAAATCATTGCTTCAAATCTCATCAGTAAACTTATTAATAAAATACATGCTTTGTCAAAACATTTTTAAACTCGTGTTTTGAAAACACTTTCTATTCTAAATAAGTATACTCAAATACTTTTCACAAAATGCTCAAATCGAGTTAAAAATGAATTTACTTCAATCCCTAAATAAAATATAATTTATTAATGTGAAATGAAATGCCCACCCTATATACCTAAATACTTTAGGTAAAATATGAATTTATGATCAAAGTTCCTATGTCCCTATCTTAACTCAGACTCTCTAAATTTATATGAAATTTGACTTGACCAAAAGTTATATATTCAAAATTTTTACTCCTTATTAGATGCCAAGATGCCACGAGTACATTAATTGGATGAAATAGATTTTTCGACTCTTATAAATTAGGATTAACCTACTTATCTAAATATATTATAAGGTGAAAATTATAACAAAATTTTATTATATAATGATAATGATCGATGTGTGTTAAAAATAGAAAAGTAACATTTTGTTATATTAAAAACTGACCCTATGTTATAATTATATATGTTAAAAGAAAGACCTAATTCACTTTTAGTTTAATTTTCTATATATGAATATACCACATATATTCTCATTGATCAACAGATGTTTCTAAACAATAGTTTGTCACCACACTCCTTTTCAAAATTCTTTTTTAAAAAAGCATTTTTTTCCCTATTCTCTCCCATCTCTCCGAACCTTTTTTTTTTCTTTTTTCCTTTTTGTAAAAATAGAAAAGAATCTAATGGTATAAAAATGGAAAAGCTAAACAGTAGATAAAATTCATATCCAATCCTTTTTATCTTTTTTTGGAGGGTCCAATTACAAGTTTAATTTTAGAACTTTGAAATGTTTCTCTAAATTTTTAAAGTATCTAAATAAATTTTTAATTTAAAATCTAATAAATTTTATAAACAATCTTAAATAATCTCTCAATTTTATGTATATCCAACCACCTAAGTCAACATTTGATTCGTAATCAATAGATTAAAGCTAGCCCACTACGTATGTAAGTGCGTGAACTAAAATGAGGCATTAAAAAAAGCATTCAATTCATTAAGTTATAAACTCAAATTGTTAATTATGCATAATCAAAGAGTAACAAGTCAATTCCATGCAACCTACAAAAGTAAGTTAGACAAAATAAATTAAATACGATGAATATGTGAATTGATATTTTCGTTATGTTGTAAAAAAATCTATATATATATATATAAATAACAAAATATATCACTAATGTAAATATAATATAAATAATATGAAAAACAACGTATTCAATTATCAAATTGAGATGAACTCAGCATAGTAATTAGTTTTTGACTTTTTTTTCTTTGAAATCGAAGGTTTGATCTTTGTAATAATTGTTATACTAAAAAGAATAGGTGTAGTTCAAAAATCATAAATTTCTATTAAGTAATTAAAACTTTTTAATATAAATGTCTCTATACACTTTTCGTAAAATCATGATGTGTTAATTATTGTTAAACTATGTATTATTTTGATATTTTTATTCCATGTATTTATTATTTGATCAATATATTAAAGTGGGTCATAGCTATTGAACAAATAGAATATTTTCTTTTAGTGAAAAGAGACAACAATATGTTAAAGGGCACTATGGATCATAGACTACAATTCTCCTTTCAGTCTTCTTTGGTTCTCTATGGATTCTCTAATGTTGATTGGACAGGTGATCCTACCGATAGATGGTTCACCACTGGTTATTTCTTCTATTTAGGTAATGCTCTCATCTTTTGGCACAGCAAAAAAACAACTGTTGTTTCTCGTTCTAGCACATAGTTTGAATAGCATGCTCTGGACTGGTGTCACTTTGGAATTAATATGGCTTTGTTGGCTTCTTACTGATATGGGGGCGCCACAATAATCACTTACACTATTCTTCATATGATAACCATTGTGTCATTCAGAATGCTCACAATGATGTATTTCATGAACGAACAAAGTATTGTCACGTTGTTCGCCATCATCTTCAAAGCAACACTCTTCAACTTCAATCTATCTCAACCACAAACCAACTAGTCGATATCTTCACCAAAGCTCTCCATTCTCCTCACTTGACTCCACTTCTTTACAAACTCAAGGTGGTCTCTACTCTACCATCTTAAGTTTGATGGAGCGTGTGGCCATAATCTTAGTAGTTAAGCTATAACTTTGGTACTTATTAATCTTGTATTTATTAGGATATCTTTTCCTTTTCCTTTTATCATTTTGTGTATAATTATCTCTATACTAGTCTTGTAATGTAAGGCTCAAATTTGAGAAATAGAGTCCTGTTGAATAAGAGAGGCGGTGAGGAGTGAGACGATCCTTCTAAAATGAAAAGATTGGTCATTTTAAAGATAAAATTCGAAGGAAAGAAAGGAAGTTACATTGAGAAAAAGCGATGAAGGAAGAGTTGTCACGGCAAATAAGTCTTATCGCAAGAAGAGTTAGGTGATCTGGTGAAGAAAGGCGAAGAGAAGTTAGAAAAGAATTATCGATTATAGTCTATCGTGAGAAAGAGAAGGCAAGGAAGAAAAAGGCAAAAAAAAAAGAGTTTAACTTCTCGATATGATAAGGCGAGGAAGAGTTTGGCTTCTTTAGATGATCAGGTTTGCATCTCAAGGGAATGTCTAATCGTGAGTTGACTGTTGGCTTTCGTATCGAGCTTGGTTTGGTTTCATAATGCAACAAGTCAACAAGGCAACATGTATAAAAGTTATAATTCGAAGCTGACGGGCAAATAGATTATCTGGTCCAAAGGATTAGTATAAATAGGGGTGAAGGCCTAAGAGAAGTGTTTCTACTTGGAGGTTTTATTCGAAAGAATGCAAGGAGTTGAGTTGCCACTAAGAGAGTTCTAGGCGAGAAGAGGAATTCAGAGAAGAAGAGAATCAGACTTTCACGTGAGTGACTTTCTTAAACTAAACACTCTTGCGTGAGTGACTTTCCTAAACTAATCACTTATGCGATGGTGATTTGTAAAATCAATAATTTGTAATGTTTTCTTAAATGATTCTTTCAAGTCTCAGTTATGCATAACGCGTTCTGTATCTTTGTGTTGTTATTATCATTATGTTGCTATTTGAAAAGAGAAAATTGTTGCTTTCTATGTGCTGATTGTGATGAATGTATGCAAACCATTAATCTTATTTCTATCAAGTAAGCATTGATTATGTGGTGTGCCATAATGTGAATGGTGTTGTGTGGACGATCGATGCAACAAGAAAGGAATGAATCAGGAAACTTTCCAAATGTTGTGGATGGAGGAAACATCACAGTAGCTCAATCACAAGATACTGGCGAGAGTGAATCGCAGTAGGCTTGACGAGGGGAATGATTCATGTTCTTGGTGGAAAAGAATAAGAGAAACTAATGTGAGATTTCTGTGATTTATGAAATGAGGCTTTGGAAGAAGCATTTGAGAAATGAAAATGATCTTGTGCTTGACTTGTATTCCCAAAAAAGTTTTCTAGAGTCTTCACCCACTAAGCATTTGACTTATGTGTTTAAGTTTTTCTTCCCCAGGTGATCAGACGTTGAGGCCAATTAGTGTTGAATATCTCGTAGCTCATGTTCATACACAAAACGGTTTAGCATAATTATTTATAAAATGTTTGCAATTAAATTACTAAACCATTACTTATGATAGATAAGCTTCCTACATCTATATGGGGACATGTTATTTTTCATGTTACGTCACTTGTGCGTATTAAACCAGTAGCTTATCACAAGTACTCATCATTATAATTATTATATGGCTATGAGTCAAACATTTTTTTCTTTGAGATTTTTTTTATGTGCAATATATGTTCTAATTGTTCCACCACAACGTACTAAGATGGATGTTCAAAGGAGGTTAGGAATATATGTTGGATTTGATTTCCATCAATTATTAAATAGCTTGAACCCCTGACTAGTGATGTACTTACCGAATGGTTTGTTGATTGTCATATTAATGAGATAAATTTTCAAACATTAGGGGGAGGAGTTAAGAAGTTGAAAAAAGAAGTTACATGGAATGTATCATTATTGTCTCATTTAGATCCTCGTATCGATCACCGTGAACTTGAAGTTCATAAAATAATTCATTTGCAAAATATAACAAACCAGTTACCAAATGCATTTGTAGATATAAAGAAGGTAACTAAATCACATATAAAAGTTGCAAATGTCCCATTAAAAATTGTACGGGTGAAATGGGGTTGGGTTGGGAGATATTCTCAACCCAACCCATATTTTCAGGTTATTTGGATTGGCAACCCAAATAACCCGAATTTAGTTTCCAACCCAACCCAACCCATAAAATATAGGTTGGGTTGGATTGGGTTGTTGGATTGTATAGATTTTTTTTTTTTCGTTTCTAGTTACATTTAAATTGGGTTGTATAGGTTTGTTACATTTAAATTTCAAACATACAAAATTCAAAATTTCATACAATAAATTCAAGTTAAACATTTATAAATTCAAAGTTACAAACACAAATAAATTCAAAGTTCTTAAAATACATAAATCAAAAAATTACCCATAAATGTTCATGAAGTTCATTTTTAATAATAAATGAATAATAAAGTTCAAGATACAACACAATATGAACCTAAAAGAATTAGAAACTTATTTTTTTATTAAATAATATATTATTATTATTATTATTATTATTATTATTATATTATATTATATTAATTCGGATTGGGTTGGGTTGAATTGAATTTCTCAACCCTCCAACTCGAGACCCAACCCAACCCGAAAAAAATTAAAAAATTTTAATCCAAGTCAACCCATATTTTAATCTAACTCAACCCAACCCTTATAATATGGGTTGGGTAGTTCGAATTATTTGGATTCAACCCATATTCTTACATCCATAAAAAATTGATATCACAACAAGTTGTCAGTAATGAATTTGAAACACTCAAGAAGCGTGGTAGACTAGTGGGTTCCAAAGATAAAAATCCTCGAAAAAGAAAGGGAGTCAATAATTCGATTAAGAATATGGATGTTTTAAAAGAAATCCAATATTTGACTCCAGACAAAAATATCGAAGAAGATAAAACAACTAAGATTAATAATGAGATTTCGATAAACTATGTCATGATGGAAAAAAAATGAAATCAAACTAATGTAGTTGTTGACAACATTTTTGTATATAATATTGCTCTTGATATTATATCCGAAAATGAGGGTCCTAACAAAGTTCTATTGAAGAATGGTAATGGAGAAAATATTGGTTTTTGTGGAAAGAAGCAATTGAGGCAAAATTAAGTTCACTTTCAAAATGTTAAGTTTTTGGACCAATAATCCAAACATTAGAAGGTGTCAAACCTGTGGGATATAAATGGGTATTGGTGTGAAAAAAATGAAGATAATGAGATCACAAGATATAAAGCAAGATTGATTTAGTTGCACAAGATCTTTCACAAAGACCTGGTATTATAAGGAGACATATTCTTCGATGATGGATGCAATCACATTAAGATTTTTAATTGGATTAGCTATGATGAATGTAGTCACATCATATTTATATGAATTTCTTGATAACGATATTTATATGAAAGTACCATAATGACTTAAAATAACTGAAACATATAAATCAAGTTCTTGAAAACTATATAGATTGAAACAATCAGGATGAATGTGATATAATCACCAATGTGGATATTTGTTGAAAGAAGAATATCAAAATAATCCAATATGTCTATGCAATTTTATAAAGAACTCACAATTAGGATTTGCTATTATAACTGTATATGTTGATGATTTAAATATAATTGGAACTCCTAAAGAGCTTTCAAAAGCAATATAAGTATGTTATAGAAAGAATTTAAAATGAAAGATCTTGAAAAAAAACAAAATTTTGCCTTGGTTTGAAAATTGAGCATTTAGTAAATAAAATATCTGTTCATTAATCAACTTATACACGAAAAATTTTGAAAATATTTTATATGAATGAAGCACATTCATTGAACATTTCAATGCAAGTTCGTTCACTAGATGTGAAGAAAGATATTTTTTAACCTCGAGATGATAATGAAAAACTCCTTAGTCCAAAAGTACCATATCTTAGTGCAATTGATGCACTTATGTATCTTATTAATCATACAAGATCAGGTATTTTTTTCCAGTAAATTTATTGGCTAGATACAGTTCTTCTCCAACACAAAGACGTTGAAATGGAATTAAGAATATATTTCGTTATCTCTAAAGAACAATTGATATGAGTTTATTTTACTCAAATAAATCAAAATTTAACTTAATTAGTTGGTTTTACATATTTATCTGATCCACACAAAGCTAGATCTTAAGCACATTTATCTATTCACATGTGGAGGAACTATTATATCATGGTAATTAATGAAATAGATAATAGTAGCTACTTCCTCAAATCATGCTGAAATTCTTGCAATGAACGAGGCAAGTCGAGAATGTGTATGGCTGAAAACAATCTCTCAACACATTTGTGGAAAATGTGGCTTGTCTACTAGTTAAGGGTGAGCATAATGGGCCAAAAATTTGAGCCAACAGATCAAACTTAAGCCGATCATTCAGAAAACGAGAGGGTGGGTCGGGGTCGATTTTGGAAATTTTCAAATCAAAAATTTTGAAAAAGTATTTCTAAATGTTAAACCGATTAGACCGACTATTACTCATCAAGGTCAGTTTGAACATTTACTAAACCGACTATGGTCGGTTCGGGGTCAGTTTTGTTTAAAAAAGCTGATCACCTCTACTTCTAGTAAATATGAAAATAACACAACATGTATAACTTAAATCAAAGGAGGTTATCTTAAAGATGATAGAACAAAGCACATTTCATTAAAGCTTTTCTGCACTCATGATCTTGAAGAAAATGACGACATCACAGTACAACAAAATTGTTCAAAGGATAACCTGACAGACTTATTTACAAAACCATTACCTACCGTAACTCTTGAAAAACTGATGCACAACATTGAAATACGGTGACTCAAAGATCTCAAGTGATGTTTAATTTTCATGAATAGAGGTAATTGTACTTTTGTAAGTACATAAATTATATTAAATATGTATTTTTTTTCTTAACTAGGAATTTTTTTTCATTGGATTTTTTCCCAATAAACTTTTAACAAGGCATATTTTATATAAGTAATGGACATCTAAGAGGGAGTATTATAAATATTATGATAATATGTCTCAAATAGAATCTCATCTTTAGTGTCTATTGCAAAGTGGCAATTTATAACTACACCGTTTGTTGTCCATATGTCTCAATATGACACATCATTAGTGTTCATCATTAGTCACCACCTACTTTCCATTTTGCTTATAAATAGAGGTATTTAGTGGGTTCGTAAGTGACACACATTTGCTAAAATTCCAAATAAATTGGAGTTAGTAGAGAGAATTTCTTTTCTTTGATTTTCTTAATTTATTTATTTATATTATTTTATTTATTATAATATTATATTTTCTTGATATTTGTATTTCTGTTGAACCTCTTTTTTACAACAATTCTAATATCTTACCTTAATATTATTTTCTGACAATCATCATAAATAACGGTGTGAAATTTAAAAAAAAATAATAAGTTTGGTCAATCTTGATTAAGAGTTTAGGGGGTGTTTGGCCCCTGGCTTAGAATCAGATGGACTTGGCATTCATGTTTGGCCCATGGTGTAAAACCATGAGCTTAACATGTGGTGTAAATTCATGGTTTTTTTTCTTAATTTAAATTTTAGTTATCAAATTTAAACTTGTAATTTCACTTTCATTTTGAGATTATTACTATAATTTTTGGATGACAAGTCAAATAAATTAAAGATTGAAATAATTTGAGTTGGTTTGACTCAAAAAGGTTTAAATTCTGTTTATAATTTGATGTATTCAATAAAAAAATTAGTCAAAATAGTTAGTATAATTTCTTATTGTTTTGAGCGAATAAATATAGAATTTCTTTATTTTTTGTATATGTAAAATAAAAAATAGAAAATGGTATATTTTTGTTCAAAGAATAAAAATAAATGAAGAGATTAGAACTTTTCTTTCCATTTTTGTTTTATCATTTTTTGTATGGAGAAAATATAAATCTCATTCCCAGTAAAACTTAAGAAAATAAATAGCAAAAGCGTACAAAATAAGATTTAAATATACATTTTTTATTTTTTTTTCTTTGGTCATTCTAACTAGAAGTCTTAAGACTTATTTGGATTAACTTGAAAATTTTGTTTTTTCAAAAAAAAAAAAAACTCATTTTTATATAAACTCTTTTGATAAAAGCAGTTTAAATATTACATTGCTCATAAAAAGACAACATAACTATCACTAAATATAACTCTATTTGACTTTCGTTTTTGCATGACCCTTTGCTATGCTTATTTTGAAACCTAGCTATTAGACATTTTTTAATGTTTTGGTTAACTAAAACTTTTGTAAACTCCATCCGATTACATAACTTGTTATATTTTGTAAATAATTTGTAATAGTTCTAATTGGATCATTCATGTTAATGCAACTGTAATCAAAATTATTGTTATTGAATGTTAATTTTGTTTTGTTTTTACATTATTATCATGAAAATCAATAACAAGAAATTGAATTATATGTACAAAATATTAAAGAACAAATCAATTAAATATCTGCACTCAATTTCTACCCCCAAAACACAGGTATCTGTGATTCAGAGGGATCAGAATCCCATCAAATAAACTCACACTCATTTAATTTACATGCATTTGATTCTGAACCTACGCGCCAAACATCTCCTTATTGGCCAAATTTTTATTATCAACCTTTTAAAAGAACCTTAATATACAAAATATGAAATTTAATCTAAAATTTGAAAGTACGAGAGATTATACTACACTAAGAATTTGAGATGTGTATTATTGGAAAATGTATGTACTTGATCTTGTAAGAGAAGTTCAAACATATAAAATGCGTTACCCTCTTCAATCTTCGTATACATCATGATGTTTAATTAATACTTAGTTAACGTAATATGAGTAATGAACAATTAAAATAGATATTTCTGTAGCTATTAACCAAAGTGCCACATGATGAATCTGAAAATATCAACCTCCCAGAAAAAATTGGCAAAGAAAGAGAAATGGGAATAGAACCATAACAAAAAATTAAAAAAGAGAGTGGTCCTTAGAATCCTAAAGCTTTTTTTTTTTTTTTAATTATTTTGATGGGAATCTGCTTTAAAGATTTTTCCCTGTACGTTGATCTTATCTGCCAAAAAAGGGAGCTTATTTGAATTAGTTACACTAATTTCATATTTATTATTAAAAAGATTACAACTAAAGTTCATTTGTTTTAGAGATATTTCTATTTTTTTTCTGAATTTAATAATTGAGTGTTGAATATTGAACTATACTTAAAATTTTGGAATGATAATTATGTTATATCTACCTAGTTTGGTAGTGAATTTTAGATGTTATTTTGAGAGAGTGACAACCATGAAAAATGGAATCTTG